>CM042747.1:33958809-33968809 GCA_022496165.2 Catalaphyllia jardinei | reverse complement strand
TTTGCTGGGCGCTATGATAGCCTGCTTCAACAACAGAGGCAGGATAGCCACGTTTGTTGGAAAACTCGCACATTTCTTCTGATTTTAAGGAAAAATCAGAGTCTTCACTGCAAAGGCGACGAAGTCGCGAATGAAAAACAGTTTAGTGTTAAACTAGTTCAGCCAAGCGGAGCAGTGTTTCCGAGCTTGGTTCCTTAACAATACGTAAATCAAAAAAATGTTTGAGGGCTAGAAGACCTTCGCCATTAGGGATGACGGTGTAAGGAGATGTAATATCCATAGTGAAAATAAGTTTGTCTTCGCCCAGGAAATTGAAATCGCGAAAAATTTGGAGTGGGTGTTGACTGTCTTTAACATATGACGGTAAAGATCTGACGATAGGTGCCATAATTTTGTCCAAATAGCTAGAAATGAGTTCGGTAGGGCAACTACATGCAGAGACAATAGGTCGGCATGGGTTGTTAGGTTTGTGAATTTTAGGTAAAAAGTAAATACATGAAGTTCTAGGAGTTGTGATGATGAGATCAGTAGCAGTAGCCAGCAATTCTTGTTTGACTATAAGATCATTAATAGTGCTCTTGAGAATTTGTTGGTTAGTGGAAGTGAGGTCTTTTTCGATTTTAGTATAAAAGGAGGTGTCAGAAAGTTGCCGCAAAGCTTCATTTTGGTAGAGGTCGGCCCGCCAAACAACTAAAGCGCCGCCTTTGTCGGCCGCTTTCACAATTATGTCTTTGCGCTTACTAAGATTTATTAGCGCCGCCCTCTCTTCCGAAGAAAGGCTGGAAGATTTGGTGTTTCGATTGAAACTTAGTTTACTGATGTCATGACGGCATTAATTGATAAAAAAATCTAGAGGCAAACTGGCCCTCTGGGGGAGTCCACTTCGATTTTCGAGTCTGGAGTGTCTCGAAAATATCTTTTTTCCGAGGTGTTAGAATCCTCATTATCATGGAAAAAGGCTTTAAGTTGTACGCGGCGAAGAAATTTTTCAACATCTTGCTTAACCGAGAATTCGTCAAGTTTTTTGGATATAGGAACAAAATTCAAACCCTTACTCAGGACGGATTTATCTGCGTCGGAAAGCAGAAGATTTTCTGGAATAGTAACTACGGTGTTGAGACTTTCAATTGATGAATCACAAGTATAAGGAAGACCTGTTAATTGTTCAAGTTTATGGGCCTTAATTTGGTGTAAATGGTTAAAAATTGACCACCTGGATTTTGGTGCGAATAGATTGCACTAAGATAGCTGGACAGATTTTGGACAGTTCAGAGCGGCTTTGTAGAATTTGTTTGTCGAGGCTGTCACGTTTTTGGCACATAGCTGATAGTAATCCTCATAATGTTACGTGAAAAAGAATTTTGAGCACACTGAATTTGGCTAAGACACAGCGTTTTCTTTAATTTGCTTAAAAATGATTAGAACGGCATGTAATGTATTTAATGCAGTAAGGCAAAATTTCATGCCGTAATCCCATTATAATGCCACGCACGTACCAACATGGAGAGTCTGAAAATATATCATGTAATATATATTTGATAATATTAAAGAATCTAATTCTCTCCACTCATTCAAAACGAAATTGAAAAAAAAATTATGTGTATTAGCTTAAAAATCTTATAGTAATTACTTGTCTTTCTTCACATGTCCGATATTATCTTAAACACATGGTTACATACTTTATCATACTTAACCACACTTTATATTTTGTTAACTCAGTCTATGTAATTAGTTAACCTATACTTACCTTCATTGTATTTTACCTTCGAAGGTATGATGCCCAGTATTGTGATAGCTCATTGCAGTTAAAGGTGTTAAACACAAGACTAGTTCACCTCGTGCTTCTTCTGTTACACACAACATCATGGTCCAATATTATTATTAATACCAAGTCCTAGAATAGCAGATATTTGTTTACAAATATTGTTTTTGTTATTTAAATGTTGAAAACGTTTAACGGAAGAACTCTTTATTTCACCAGCCAATAGTTCTCTGGTTGGCATATTGATAACAATAGCTGACGTCACTGATATCTTTGCTTTTACCATGAATGAATCAAACTGCTCTGATCTTTTCTTTTTTGGCTAATAACAAAATGATTTCAATCGTAAGGGAACTGGCATGTTCCATGTGGGTTGTTCAAAAACCTGTCTCACCTGTAATTAGTTCATACATTCTAGTTTGAAAATGTTTCCTACACTAAATGCTCCAAATAGTAATTTAATCTTCTCTGTTTAGCAGAGCATGAAACAAACAATTTTGCCTTTATAGTAGATTCAGGTTTTCATTATCACTGGCGACCGTTTTCATTTTGATAGAAGTACGTTATGATGATGTTCTTTACAATGAAGCTAAAGACCTTTGGATAACACAAGCCAATATGGTAATAGCATGTTAGAGGGCTAGTATCAGGATGCACAGTCAGCTGTTCAAATCATCAAGAAAATGTGTAGTGCATGCCACTGGTCATATCACAAGTGCCATTTTATGGATGAAAACCTTGGGCGGGGGAGGGGGGTACTCCTGCGAATTTTGGATAGGGGTGTGCGGCAAAGGTTCTTAAACCCTAACCATATTTAAGGACTAAGAAAGTGAATACTGATACCCTTTTCAAGGCCCAAACCCAAAAAATTACACCTTATTCAAGGAAAAAACAAAATTATTAATAGCAAGAAAAGGAAAACTTTATTTCTTTTCTGCAACACTGGATGTGTGAACGACAGTCATATTAATAATGTGGTGTTGCTACCCTAAGGACCACAACAGGGACACAGCAAGGAAGGTTAAAAAGAAACACCCTATTTAAGGACCGAGAACCTCAAAAGCTATACCCTATTCTGCAGGACATACCTATATAGCCCATACACGGGAGTACCCCCCCCCCTGCCTCCTGGATGAAAACATACATCAAGAGGTTTGTTAAAGCACTCGTCTATCTCTGGACTATACTGAAGCACATCCAGCATTTGTTATGGGATTCATGTTACAAGGAGTATTCTTTTAGTTGTGGTCTATCTGTTGGTAAAGGATTTTTGTGTTTACAAACATTTGTTGTGATTAGTGTTGCAACAGAGATAATGGTTGCAATCTTTGAAATTTTAATAAATGATTATCTTCTACACAACCAGAAGAATCATGATCCTTTCTGAGTAAACTGAACGTACACGTACAAGACCCAACTTTTTGCAAAGTTAAAAAATTCTTCTAAGTGGTTTTAGAGCCACAATCAAAACTTTGAAGGTGGCTCTGAAATATGACAAATGATAAGGCATTCAGGATCCATATTATTACTGTAGCAGTAACTTATAGAGTGGTAGTGCTGACAGACCAAAGCATCAGAGCTGAGAAATCCTGAAAACTGTTACCGACCACCCTAGTTTACATCATGGACTGAATCTGAACTGTTGCCAGTATTACAGGTGTTGACTATATGTCATATATACAGCTGGGGCAAACCAACACATCAGGAAGCTCTTCTGGTTTACATAACCCTGCACAGTGCAAGTGCCACCAAATATTGCAATGATCATAACACACTGATTGTTCTTCTGGTTTGTCGATTTCCTCATCTCAAGCACAACCTTGTTGCATTTGGGGCATTGACAAAGTTCTCTTTTTCCTGGTAACACAGGTAACTATGATATACCCTTTGAAAAAGAACATTGCAACATTATGAAGTCTATTCCATCTGTTCTGAGCAAATGGGATTTTTCAATGAAGTAATCTACTATGGTCCAGGCAATAACGAAATCACGAGAGCAGCCTTTAACAGCAATTTCTGTTGTACATGTAAGTTGTGAATAATATCTATGACTCCTTCAGTCTTGAATGACCATCGCACATTTTGAGGAAATCGACTTTCTCATAGTTTTCTTTCATGGTTTGGTCTTTAATGCTGTAAGGACATTTGGCTTCTAAAACAGGAGTGCCACTGTACAGCTGAACAGTCCACCAGGTGTGGCACCAAGAAATGGTTCATCAATCTTCACCAGTAAGCCACATTTCCACATTTATCAAAGATTGGAACAGAAGTCTACCAGCCTAATGTATAAAACATTACATGCTATGACACCTGATTATCCTAGATCAAGATTTGTATATCGTGACAATGTAAGTGCTTATCGTTTAAGGAATACCGAAAACAAATTAGTTCTTCCACAACCTCGAACTGATTATCTCAAGAGAAGCTTTTTGTATAGCGGAGCTCAGTCGTGGAACAATTTACCTGTTGACCTACGACAAGCTGAGCGTCTTCACTTACCGATTTCAAATGTAAATTAAGTCGCCACAGTTTCAAGTAATATCTTAGTTGCAAGTATCACCTTAATTTTAAGTATAATTTAGACACGGCCTCCATGAAAAGCAGAATTTTTATTAATAAATTTTATTGTAGTTAGGTAGTTAGTTACATTACTATAGATAATTAACTTAATTAACTGATGGAAATACCGTGTATAAATAAAGTTATCTTATCTTAATCTTATCTTACATTTCCTTACATTGTTAAGACCACCGCCATGTTTAACTGCTCCCTCTGCTATAAATGTTCTGATTGCATCATCTTCATGGAGTTTTCCCCACTTGACTGACTCTAGCATACCAATATCAGGATTTCCATTTACAGTCTTATTAAAAGAGGAGAGTATTTTGGTACGACATGCTTTCTTCTGTTGGCTAGGTTATTGCCATACACAATACATTTCGATCTCGATAGTATGTCGTTCCTGATGCATTTTGGGGTTGGGTGACGCGCTGTCCCTAATGGCATGTGTAACTAGGGTTACCACCTTCTTAGGGCGCCATGATGGATATGTTAATTAGGGTTGACGCCATAATGGGTCAGAGAGGAACTGGGAAGGATGACGTCATAGGGGTCACTAAGAGACTGGAAAGGATGATGTCATAAGGGAAACTGGGTAGTAGTTGTGTCCGACCTTTCGGCTGCCATCTTGGTTAAAGGGCTAGGGTTCATTTGCATAAGAATTACGGCTCAAACAACCAATCAGAGCGCGAGATGATAGCAGAGGTAGCGGATACAACTACTATTAATGTTAAGACGTTTGGCTCACGTCCCTTCTCTTTTTTGTGCGCCTCGATTATGAAATAGTCTTCCTTTAGAAATTAGGAAGTGACTCGATTGAGGAGGAAACTTAAGACATCTTTTTAAGAGCTCACATTTTTGTTAATTTTTATTTGTATATCAGTATTGTTATAAGTATTATTTTTTGGAACTTGTGAAGCGGTCTTGGACATTGTAATAAAATCAGCGCTATATAAATAAAGTATTGTTATTTCTATTTAAATTTTCACAACTCAGCCTCAACAGCGTTGATAGATGACCATCATAAAACGCTACTGGATATTATTAACTGTCCAAAATCAGTTTCTGGAAAACAGCTACAATCTTGGACAGTATAAAATAAAACAATTATCCCCAGAAACAAAATAGTTCAATAGAAAAATATCCAATAACGGCCTGAAAAGTTAAGGCTTTAAAAATAACAGAATGAAAGCGTGAGGTTTCAAGTGGCGCATTGGATTAGGCGTAGATCACAGGTTTAAGTGGTGTGTATGAACTCTCTCAGGTTCGCGACCGTTTTCCTCGTCTGCTATTTTTATTTTTTTTCCTTTCTGCGGGTAATATAAGTTGAAATGTTTTTTTTTTGCCGTAAAATGCGCTGGCAAAGAATGCCAGCGCACTGCCATTCACACTATCTCACATTAACGAACCCTCCCTCCACGTAAACCACATATTGCCACCTTGTCAGAGGTGCCAAAAAAATAATCGTGTGAAAGTAACGATAAAGTACTTTTCAAAGGACCAAAATTCAAGGTTCAATTCTGAAAAACTAAGAAAGGGAGCTTAATCGGAGATGTGCAGCGTTTAATACTTTTCATGATTTCCCGCCCACGCAACTGACCAACAATACAAATATATTCAGATTGGTTAAGGAAATAACTTCATAACTTCACATTTTCAGCATGCATTTATGCATGTTCAATTTTCATATCAATAAAGTTCATGACACCAAAAATAAACCATGTTGTGATTTTATTAAAATTCTATTTGAGTCACACACAGAGATCATTAGATTTTAGTCCCGCTAACGTTCTTTTAACTTGGTTATTGAACGTACGAACGACAACAGATCAGATGTGTTCTGCATGGCAAACATAGCTTCTTGTAACGCCAGTGTCGTCCTCGGACAATCTTGGACAGTATAAAATGGAACAATTATCCCCCATCCCCCCCCAAAAGCAATGATGAAGGCGCGAAGGAGCAAAAAATGCGTCATTTTGGCATCATTGAAATGGGGGGAGGGGTGGTCAAGATGATCCATTTATTTTGTCCAAGATTGTAGTCTAGGATAGGAGTGATTTGAGGTGTTTACTCTAGTATAGGGTAGCAAAATTCAGCTGAACTAGCTCTGGTATAGGCTAAGGGTTCCAGGGTCCCAGCGGCACATCCCCTCCCAGAAATTCCTAAAGTACCTCCCCTGGGAGTTTTGCCCCAAATGAAGGCTATTGCGTTTATTATCCTTCAAATCGTTTTCGTAACACGCGCAGCTTTGAAAATTGGGGAATATTCTCGGGATATTCCCCAGTTTTAGCTACTGATAGCAAAAACCACACTAACAGCCGTTTTAACAGTACCACAATTGTACTACCGTTAAGGACCAAAAGTGAGCGGACACTGTAAGAAGACAATTACGAGAAACTACAAAGCCTGTATTCACGAGTAGAAAAATTGAGGACGATGTTAAGACCAGCGAGGAAAAGCCTCCGCTAATCAATCAGCAAAGCATTGTTTATTTATTCAAATGTGGTTTGCACAATGCAAGCTATGTCAGAATCGGAAATAACACAATGTGCAATTAAAGATCATTTAACCATCTTACATGTAAATGCAGGAGTAAACTCAACTGCCTGATATATGAAATGCTTTATATCAGAGATATGAAACCAGTACTCAATATGCAGTTACATGAAGACTCAATCACAGCAAAACTGTTTAATTGACGAAGTTATGTCACTTAAATGTGCCACCTTATGTGCTAAGCTACACATTTACTTGACAATGACATCTGACGCCGCCGAAAGGTCGTGCATTTCTTACGCTCATACTAATTAGTTTGTGTTATTTTAGTGCTATAATTTCACTTCTTTCTGTTTCGCACCTTAATCTTCTTTTATTTTCATCACACACTGTTAATCATTTATTGCTCAATTTCTATTGGTATTCTTGTAAATACACACCCTGTGATTTCTGAAAAAATAGTGACATCTATATTTAACGGCATCACCTTTATCATCTGTTTATACTTTTTGCTATCCTTACATGGAAAATGTGATAACAATAAGCTCTGCTTGAGGACCGAGTTATTTTGAATAGCAAATCACAGTCATAAACATGGCGAATTCTCCAACAAGTTGCAAGATAAAGTCTGATAAGTAATGCCTCAACTGCCCGGTTAGTTGAGCAACCGTAGTTGTCCTTAACTCCAGGGTTACTTGTCAGTACTTCAGGGGGCTTTGCTTTATGCCATATTATTATTCAAATTTCATACACTGTACGAATTCTGATTTTCTGATTGTTTGAATTGTACGACGTGACACTGGGTTATGATGAAACAACTTCCTTGACGTCATGATTGTGGTGTAATAGCCGTGGTGTAAATTCAATACACCACTGTCATTACACCATGGCTTCGGCTGACTCAAAGTTTGTGCGGTATTGAAATTTCTCGTTCATTGTTAGTGTACTCGTGCAGGTAAATCCCAATAAGTGAGTGCGTTTACCTGTAATTACTTTTCACACTACTAAATAGTCATTAACGTATCTGTCGGTCAGTCTAAGATTTTGTCCTTGAAGTCAGCTACAGGCACTTGAAGTGACAATAACGCAAATGTTTGCCACAAATAATTTATTTTTGTATCACTTCACTGTCTCCAGTGTCCGCAATTGACTCTTCGTCTGTGGAATTGTGCAAAACCTCATCAAGTGGAAGTGCCTCGTGAACATACTGGAGTGAGCCCCCATCAGCAAAGTCTGCCACAGTGTGCCCTTGGCCAGTTAACACCCACCTTGAAGTCAGCAATCCCTCCACTCCCACTGGGCCCCGTGCGTGAATGCGGCCTGTGCTAATACCCACTTCCGCCCCTAAAATCAATTAACATGCCTTTATAAGTACCTTTCTAGAGCACCCTCCGGCTTTATTAGGAATTTGATTATGGCTCCTACAATTCTAAGGGCAATCATCACTTTACTGGCCATTTCTTGGGCATTTATCATAAACGTTCCCCCTCCCCTGGAGTCAGCTTATCCATGCCAAATCCCTACCCATGAAAAACATTTTAAATTTAAGAAATAGAAAACATGTACCGTGTTTGTATAACTCGATACAAACACGGAGTACATGTTTTCTAATTCTTTTAGAAAACACCACAATGAGATAAAGGAAAACAACTTGTAAACTTTGATTAACAAAATGTAAATTCTCTTTGCTCGCGCCATCACTACGTCAAGCGCTAGTTCTGTGTCTCCATCGAGTTATACAAACAGGATTTTTAACCAATCAGCGCACGTGCTTTCTTAGGACTGTTTTCTACATTAGTATATCAATATTAACGAGTCTTTCTGTAAACAAAACATTGCAGTACACGGGGAAAGGCCTTGTTGACAACTAAAGCCTAACACCTATAAACAAAAGTGATGCAAACCATCTTCTCCAAGACAAACTCAAGCCAACGATCCAATCCGTGATCCACAGAAAAAGAAATTGAGATATCCGCAATCGTTTATTTATGAAACAAACATATTCCTATAGAACTGGAAATGCCAATGTCAATAGAAAATTTCACTCAAGTTTCTTGTAGGTTATCAAAAACTGTTCTCTTGGCCAGGAGACCTGTTCAACATCGCTTTGCCAGCTCTCATGCTGACTACAAATACGAACTTCAAGAGGATGTGGAGTGTGGCATGAGTGTACCTTCAGCAGGTCAAATCTATTCCCATGATGTAACACATTTCCATGTCAGATAAACTATTCATCCTTTGTTAAAAAAATTAGTGACAAAAGTTTACGTTTGACAATTGACAATTGACAATGCCCAACCATTGCCCTCCTCCTCCTCGCTTGGAATTGACGGAGCCATAATTTGGTATATATTGTATTGAACTGAACTGTACATACCGAGACCAAATCGATAGCCATCAGAAAACCTAGTGCTCGTGTTATGAAACACGCATGCACTGTCCACAGCTGTTTGGAAATGCTTAGCAGTTTCACCTATAAAGAAATAAATTTTAACCTAACTGTAAAACTTTTCACACGTTCATTAGCTCATGAGGCCATTGTGCATGGATCTTGGAAATTTCACAATGTTAGTTATCGATAATAGAGAGCATATTACATTTAAACGTGAAGTTTGACAAAGAGATTTTGTTTAAGAAATAGAAAACATGTACCGTGTTTCTATCGTGTTTTAGATAATAACCCAAGTTATTCTCGCATTTTGATTGGTTCTCGCCATTAGTATAGTAGTTGGGGGTGCGAGTGCAGTTTTCATTATTTGGTGATTCTATCACTTTTTATCCATACTTTTCCAAAAATCAGAATCAAAAATCTTAATCAAAAATAATAATCAAAAATTGTGATCAAAAATCATAATCAAAAATAATAATCAAAAATCATAATCAAAAATAATAATCAAAAATAATAATCAAAAATCATAATCAAAAATCATAATCAAAAATTGTGATCAAAAATCATAATCAAAAATTGTGATCAAAAATCATAATCAAAAATTGTGATTAAAAATCATAATCAAAAATAATAATCAAAAATAATAATCCAAAATAATAATCAAAAATCATAATAAAAAATTGTGATCAAAAATCATAATCAAAAATAATAATCAAAAATCATAATCAAAAATAATAATCAAAAATAATAATCAAAAATAATAATCAAAAATAATAATCAAAAATCATAATCAA
>CM042747.1:33942425-33958409 GCA_022496165.2 Catalaphyllia jardinei | reverse complement strand
AAAAAGACTTCTAAATGATGATAAAAATAAATGTCTATGTTGGTTTATTAGAAGATGGCTACAAAAAGAATCTAAATGTGTGAAATGTGATGAAATTTGGAAAAAGTATTTTAAGTATCATGGTTGTAAACAATAATATTTAAAATCACTTATCTCAGATGAAATTATATCAGATAAAATAATTTACTTTACTTATCTAAAATTATATCAGATAAAATAATTCACTTTACTTATCTAAAATTATATCAGATAAAATAATTTACTTTACTTATCTAAAATTATATCAGATAAAATAATTCACTTTACTTATCTAAAATTCAAAAATCGTAATTAATTATCATAATCATAAGTAATTATCATAATCAAAGACTTATAAATGATGATAAATGTCCATATTGGTTTATTAGATGGCTACAAAAAGACTTATAAATGATGATAAATGTGATGAAATTTTGAAAAAGTATTTTGAGTATCATGATGGTTATAAACAATATTATTTAAATGACTTATCTACACTTATCTAAACGTATCTAAACTTATCTAAAATTATATCAGATAAAATAATTCACTTTACTTATCTAAAATTATATCTGATAAAATAATTTACTTTACTTATCTAAAATTATATCAGATAAAATAATTCACTTTACATATCTAAAATTATATCAGATAAAATAATTTACTTTACTTATCTAAAATTATGTCAGATAAAATAATTCACTTTACATATCTAAAATTATATCAGATAAAATAATTTACTTTACTTATCTCAACATTTCAGCTCACGTTTCATGTCTATATCCAAAACTTAAATAGTAAAAGTGAAATAAAATCTTATTAAAGAATATAGAATCAAAACTGATGATGGTGGTTGTGATTGATGTTGTTAATCATATAGTTGTCTAAAGTTTGAGACCACATAGTCTTTACCATATAACGCAGTGTTCAACATGGTGTTCAACATGGTGTTCAACACGGTGTTCAACATGGTGTTAAACGTTGTTTTTTGTATATGATTTGTCATTTTATGTAATGTAACGTAATAATTTAAAAAGTAAAACCAAATTTAGGAATAAAAATATTGGAATTAAATATGGAACCAAAGTGAGAATAAAACTTGGGACCATTACTGAGACTAATAATGGGACCAATACTAGGATTAATACTAGGACCAATACTGGGACTAATACTGGGACTAAATATACGAATAAAAATATTGGAATCAAATATAACGTAAAGACTAAAACCTTAAATCATTATTGGGACCAATATTGGGACTAATACTGGGACCAAGTGGGAATAAAAGTTGGGACCAATACTAGGACTAATACTGGGACCAATACTAGGATTAATACTGGGACTTATACTGGGACCTATACTAGGACCAATACTAGGATTAATACTGGGACCAATACTGGGACTAATACTGGGACCAAATATAGGAATAAAAATATAGGAATCAAATTAGGAACCAAAACCAAAACCCGGGACATTAGTCTGGAACCAAAAAAATTAAATTATGAAAACTATCTGAAAACATTAAATTATGAAAACATTAAATTATGAAAATTATTAGAAACTATTAAATTATGAAAACTATCTGAAAACATTAAATTATGAAAACATTAAATTATGAAAATTGTTGGAAACTATTAAATTATGAAAACTATCTGAAAATTATTGGAAACTATTAAATGTTTTTATGTCCATATGCACAGCTTCCATCTTCATGTATGTATCTTTTATCATCGAAACAGCTGAGTGATACTTTATTAATTTCATAACAGCCTAACAGATGTTTCTCACTTCTAATTGTTTTCATCTTATGATACATCTGCTTGCTTTTGAAGAGTGTGTCTTTATAATTTTCATGTTTGATGTTCTTCTTGATGACATTCTTCTTAATTCCTTTGGCGGTCTTTCCTCCTTGTTTGATTATCCTTAATATAACTATACATTTTAGATCGCAAACCTACAAACTCAGTGATTGGAACTCCATCTGCTTCATCTTTTATCTTACCAATCACTTTTTTATTCGTCTTGTTAAAATATGGTGAGTTTTCTGGGTAATCACTATTATCAAATTTGTCTATATCCTTCCAAAAATCTTGGTATACATCTTCTGCTTCAATCTCATATGTTAAGCTGTCGGTATCAGTAAATAATAGTTTAGCATTATCTCCATATTTGTCTTTGATATAGTTGTAATGGAAATCATACATCAAAGTCTTAATCAAATCTAAGATGCACATTCCAACAAAAGCCGGCCTGTTAAGGGTGAGTGTTTCTTTAATCTTATGCACAGCCACCAGATTCTCATTGAAGATCTTACTACTAGTAGGCTTACTAGTTAATTTTAATAATTTCTTTTCATCAGTAACCAATCTAACATCTACTCGCTTTCTGATATTTTCCATCGTTTTACCGAATATACTGTTATTCATAAGTTTGAAGAAGTCTTTCTCAAAAGCATTCTTAGCGTTCTTACGTTTCTCAGTATTGAAAACAATATATTGTTTTAACCATGGTGATTGATCAAATTCTAAAACTCTATGAATCTTCTTTACCTTTAAACGAAGATCAATATATAATTTTAGGTTTCTATAATGTAGTACATACTTTTCTTTATCAGCCAATGTGGGAATAAGCTTATGAACCAGACCGGTTGATATCCCAAATTTCTTAGCAATCTTCTTAGAATATTTTGGTAACATATCTTCAGTGACTCTAATCTTCCCTGCCGCTAGTGGATAATCACTATGAAGATCGTGTAATTCTTCTGAATATTTGAGATCAACTTCTAATATCAATCCTTTATTGCTGTCTTCCTCATACTTAGCCAAATCTAATTTATCAATTTGTTTTTGTGTCATCCATCTGAATCCACCTGTTGGAAGATGTTGGCTCATAGCCCAACCATATAAGTTATTTGCATCAAGATACATAATATACTTTGATGGTTTCTCCTTATTATATTCTCTCATATATTTATTGTTTGCCTCACCATTTGTTGGCAATATAGCTAATACCACCTCGTAAACCTTTTTCAATAAACTGAAACACATCAATATCAGTCATCAATTCCAGCTTAATATTAGTCATCTTCAACATAGCATCCCACGATAAACCAGGAGATGTGAAATAATGACAGGGATCCAACTTGTAATAATCCAAACATGTTTTCCTGAAATTCTCAAATACATCAGCTAATAGTAAGATATTTGATTTCAAATATAAGTCATGGTACTCACCCATATTCTTCAAATGAAATTTATTCCAGATGTTTTGTGCATGTTTGTAATCATCTTCTGATATATGTTCATTGTTGAGTATGCTGTAGAATTCTTCTTTTGGTGGAAGTTGTTCTTTGAACTTATCAAAACTGTCCATATAGTCATAGGGGTAAACTCCTTTTCTAGCCATCATATTTAGCTCTTGATCTTTGAAAACTTCAGCTGTATATTTTAATAATTCTCTTGGTGTGTTATTCACTAATTTTTCTAAACTTGAACTCATAAATTGCAAACTATCAATAAAGGTAAGATCATTACCCAACATGAAAGCCATATACTTCTCCATATTATTGGGAATGGCATTAATGTTCATTTGACATTTTTCACCCTTCTTATTTATGAATGTATTCTTCTTAACAATAGCTCCAATCTCTTGCATAATGAAATGAGAGTCATACCTACGTAGATTATGAAATATAACAGGTATTTTAAAATCTTTAATATTTACTTTGAATTCTTTGATTGCTAATTTCTTGCAATATTTTAGTTCATCCAACATTGCTTCCATGAATTTATAAACAGCTTTTTCACCTCGGTATATTTTCACTGGTTTGCTATATTTATCATTATGACAACAGACTATTTTGTACCCATATCGACAGTCTATATGTTTCTGGTAAGCTTTTGTGTATGATTCTTTATTACTATATTGGCAACCTGATATCTTCTCAGTGATAGCTTCAAAATCAGCATAAATCACAAATGGTACTGGTTGTTATGAAAGTTGTTGAATTTTACTATGTTATGATCCTTGTTTGGCATCTTAACTGCTTGTGTTCCATTGACTTGTATACAATTTTCTTTATGATTGTTTAACACTCTAACAGAGCTGAAACATTGCAGACAGTATTTACAAAAGTGCTTCCTTTCTTTATGTTTTGTTCTATTGAACATAAACCTGTTAAAGTCTTTGATTAATACATGATGCTTATTCTCATCTTCAGTGATCACTAACAAATCCATCTGTCTATCATATTTTTCTTTTGAAATGAAGATGGATATGGTTGTTTGTTTTCAAAACCGAACACATTAATATTATTATTTTGTTTCTCAATTTTATTTGATTGATTGTCACTGGGAATTCAATTCCAGAGTAATCAAGATTTTTAATATATTGTTTATCTAATTTTTTGATCCTATGTGGATCTTTATCTTGAGGATTTAATCGTCTGATGTGACACCATCTGAAGCATGCATTATCCTCATTTTTAATATTTATTAATCCCTTGGCGCTGTTATTTAATTCTTTTGGAAGTTCAATGTATGATGAGCCCTCAGTTGGCTTATATTGTACAATATTGATATAATGATTGTCAATAGATTTAATAGTCCAACCTGAGCCCTCGGATATCCATTGAGCAATAATGTTTAAGATTTGCTGTGAAGATGTTTCAAGTGATTCATTGATGTCCATTTCATTAATAACTGTTTGGGGTTTACAATTAAAGTAAGCTGTTTTGTGTGTGTGATTATTGTCCACAGCTTTTTCAAATGTTACCTTCAGTGTTTCAACAAATTTCAGCGTAGTTACTAAAACAAGGAATGACCTAAAATGACCTAAAATGATCTAAAACAACCTAAAATGATCTAAAATGACCTAAAATGATCTCGAATAAATCTAAAATGACACTAAAATGATCGAAAGTAACCTTTACTGATGGAAAAATGAGCTAACATGATGTTTGATCTACTCATTTTTGTCACACGTTTTTTGCGGGAAGAAATAAAAACCACCGCTCGTCAAAAACCTTTTTATTGCGCTAGAAATTCATCTCCAAACATGAAAGGTCATTTTCTTGACCTTTCATGTTTTTTTCATTTTTTTCTTCCGGGTGAACTAAAATCCCTGATTACAAATTCACGCCGAACCCAAGCATTGCACAAAACCTTGACCTCGAAGCGATAAATCACTTTTGCCTTGATAGCTACCACACACCGGCAGAGAAGATTCTATTCCTTAACAATCCAGCTTTATCATGTTCAAACTTCAGCAAAATCGAACAAAACCAGAAGTAATTAGAATTATTTTTACTCACCTCGTCCAGTTGCTCGAGTAAACACAGGAACGTTGGTCGCCCATAGACACTGATAAACATGAACATAACACGAAGTGATGTTTCGGTCCAAAAAATTCAGAATTATCCCTTGAGAGCTAAAAATTGAATGGGAACATCTTTTTCGAACTTTCCCTTGGTGATTTAGATGAAAAAATGACCTCGGCAGGTTGAAACAGAGAACAAAACAAAGAACAGAGCAGACAACATAACAACTAAACAAGCCGCTGATCGATTATTCACCAGCACATGGCGTTCGGCATGAAATCGAATGTAACGCTGATTTCCTGTCACGCTTTTAGTTTTCAATCTTCAGCTATTAATTTACAGAGCGTGACAGAAAAGATTAAGTAACTGAAAAAACTACAAATGATAGTAATTGCCAGGAATACAGTATTCTAAAGTGATCGAAAGAGGTAAAACGACTTTCAGTGTTTTAACGAATTATAAAATAGAAATGGTTGGAGCAAACTTCGGCAGCATCTACGGCATATTCGGGATATTCAATGTAGATCACTGGGAAGTACCATTCTAATTCCAGTTAAGTTTAAATGGCGTTTTAGAAATGGGCCAAGTGTAATTTAAATCACTTTTAAATCATTTTAGGTCAGTTTAGATCATTTTAGGTCATTTTAGATCATTTCAGGTCATTTTAGATCATTTTAGGTCATTCCTTGTTTTAGTAACTACTCAAATTTCAGACCTTTCATTGATTTTAGCAAATCATTGATGTGATATTTAAGAGCTAGTCTAGTATCTTGAAATTGTGATAATGGATTTTGGTCATCTTTTATACCAATTTCGAAAGAGTGTGTGTAGCCTTCTAAAGCTTTAGCAACTTGTTCTATTTTTGTCCTTGGTGGTGGAACTGGTTTTGGAACTGGTTTTGGAATTGGTTTTGGAATTGGTTTTTTAGTCCTCGGTTTTAGAACTGGTTTTTGATTGGTTATATGATTCCAATTTCTATTAATCTTATTGATACGTCGTTGGTGTTTAACATTTTGAATATTTATGTTTGATATGTCTCAAATAGCTTGTTTGATGATATCATCATAAGACATTTTTTTCATACTTCAGTATTTGATTGATAACATTTTGTCTAGTGTCTATACTATGGAGATCCTTCCAAGTGAATCCCAAATGTTTGGCAATTGGGAGATACCTCGTTGAGAGATATTTATTCTTAGCCATTTTGAAAGGATTTGTTCGCTTTCTCTTTTTTTTATTTGTTGGTTTGGTTTTGTTTGCAGTGGTTTTTGATGATTGATTTTGAATTTGATTTTTTACTCTATATATATAGGTTAGATAAAATTAACATTTATATGTTTTTTAAAAATTGAGGTGCGTTTAAATCATAAATTTGTTTTAGAATAATTTTTCCAAGACGATACTCCATCTGTTGATCTTTGAGAATAATTTTTTCCAAGACGATACTCCATCTGTTGATCTTTAAGGTGAAAAAAGTGATTGAGCCTCTAAAATATTGAAAAGTTAAACAATTGTTGATTCTGATTTTTGATAATTATTATTTTGATTATGATAATTGAAAAGTGAAACAATTGTGGATTATGATTTTTGATTACAATTTTTGATTATGATTTTTGATCACAATTTTTGATTATGATTTTTGATTATTATTTTTGATTATGATTTTTGATTCTGATTTTTGGAAAAGTGTGGATAAAAAGTGATCATCACTTCTTAAAATCGGTAAAATAAAATACATAACCTTGCTTTCCGATGCAAATGTTCCTGTTTGTTTCAGGGCACAACAGCGAGCTAAGTATAGCTAACCACTGCTCACGGTCAACAGTATCGCAGCTAAAATGTGTCTCGACACTATATCAAGCTGATTTGAGAATCACCAACCACAGAAGACAAAGTCTCCACCGTCATTTACGCCCCTTTCATTCAAAACTCGAATGAAATGGCCTCTAGGTTAACCGCAACCACAAGTTTTCCGAGGGTATCTTTACAACTGCTGCAATTTTTGAGGCAACGTCCAAGCTTTTCGGCTCACAGGGCTGCCCTAATGACATTTTCTAGCCTTTCCGTCAAGATTTGTAGATTTCGCAGTTCAATTCTGCTCTCGCTGTCATTCAACGAGGAGCGACCCTCGAGTCAGGTTTGACAGTGGCATGATTTTTCTCGACCAATTACAACATAGCAACCAATGAAATTGGCTTTTTCTCGTGCAAAGGTGGAGCAAAGGTGGGGCAAAAGGCCGGCTTTCGCGTTGTTGAAATATTTTGAAAGTAAAAAGGCTTTTCGTTATTATATAAAATAAATAGATTCCATGTTGCTGTGCGTCTGATTCAGTAACAGATCACAGAAGACGTCAAAATGTGACATCAGTGACACACTCGGCTATGCCTTGTGTCACTTTTTGTTCTTACCACATTTTGATGTCATCTATGATCTATTACTGTATAGACGCATGGTAACATGGAATCTATTTGTTAAATAGAAACACGAGTGGAAAACAACTTGCTAACACGATATCAAAATGTAAATTCTCTTTGCTCGCATCATCATTACGTCAACAGCTTGTGCTAGTTCTGTGTCTCCATCAAGTTAGAAACATGATTTTAAACCAATCAGCCCACGTATTTTCTTAGGACTGTTTTCTAATTTGTTTTTCTGGTATTGTCTACATACGCTCAAAGTTGAAACTGCACTGGCAAGAAACTGATCTTTGCACAAGATGTTGCTGAACTTACTTGCTGCACTCAGATGTTGCTGTACTTATTTCATTACTTTTTTTGTTAACTGGAGCAAGCTGCAGTAGAGGGACGAGAAACCATGACACTGTTTATAGGGGAAACAACACACACTATTCTCGATATTATGCAACATACAGATGCTCAAAAAATGCCCGGTTTACTGCTGTTTATTGATTTTGAAAAGGCATTTGACTCCGTAGAATGGGACTACCTTACTGCCTCTTTAAAAGCTTTCAATTTTGGTCCTGAATTTATTAAATGGGTGAAGACCTTCTACAAAAATGTTTCTAGTTGCATATTAAATAATGTTTTTTTTCTCCAAGTCCTTTTTGTTAGAAAGAGGTGTGAGGTAAGGCGACCCATTATCACCTTATTTATTTGTCACAGCTGTTGAAATGTTAGCTATAGCTATTAGATCTGATAGCAACATAAGGGGTGTTTAAGTTGGTGATGATGAAACAAAAGTCCTTGCTTATGCAGATGACATGACTGCTACTTTGTCTGATATCCCTTCTGTCGAGAGATTACTTGCTGTTGTTAATGCCTTCGAGAGATGTTCTGGGCTAAAGTGAGTTTAAAGAAAACTAAGGCCATGTGGATTGGGGCTAACAAGGGTTCTTCAGCAAAAACCATTACATTTGGATTGGGTCACTGGAGTTGAAAATTTGGGAATCATGCCAGAAGGAAGAGGTTACGGTTCACAATTTTGAAGAAAGACTAAACCAGATACAAAAAACTATAAATCTCTGGAGTATGAGAGGATTGTCACTCTTTGGTTACTATCATTAAAACCTTTCTGATCCCAAAACTGTTATATGTATCGTCTACTCTTGAAGCGCCTTATGATATATTACGGAGGATGGAAAGGATGATTTACAAATTTTTGTGGAAGGTTCCAGATAAAGTTACAAGGAATTCGGTGATAAAAACATTAGCACAGGAAGGTTTGAATCTAACTGATATTGAGACGCAGATCAAAGCTTTGAGGTTATCTTGGATCCCACACATTTTAGACGAAAGGAAAGGAGCGTGGAAATCGTACTTTAATTTTCAGTTAAGAAACCATGGTGTTTGCTGTTGTCATGTGTGTGTGTGTTTGTAGGGTAACCTCATATTTATTAATGTAATGGAGTACAGTATGATCAATAAAGGTTATGAAAAAAAACCATGACACTGCTCTCATCACTACAAGAAACAGAGCACTTCCAAGAGACTTAGTTTGGTCAGTCTGCAGGGTAGAATCTTCACCTCGGTCTTGAGTAGAGACAAACGCACTTAGGTCTGTACTAACGACCGAGGACAGACCCAAGTACAACGAAGTTAAGCTGACAAAATTTCTATTAAGTTACCAAACAAAAAACTCTAATGCACTTAGAATCACTTTATGTAGCCGGATCGTGGTCGATGCCATTTTGCTACCGAATTGGTATGAAATATTTGGTCAAAAGAAGGTCGAAAACACTATGTTTTCAAATTCTCTAGCCTCCATTGACTACTTGATATTTCCGAATTGCAAGAAAAACCCTCTTAATATCGTACTCCGCTGGTGTTTTGATTGCCTGATTCAAACTTTCTAAAATTTACCAAAGTTTCTTCGGAAACAAGCCAAATGATTATGTTTTTTTGTTTGCAAATTTCCCACAGTGGGACACCGTGGGTAATCCAGAGCAGGCAAGATAGCTCCATCTTGCTCACTCGGGTAGGATTCAGTTCAAAACTAAATTGACAGGACTGAGATTAAGCTCGACTGCAACTCTATTAGAAAAGCTCCTTGTGAACACAGCTGAACCAACGTGTGATTGTGCGAGGTCCAGCGTTCTTCGTTACTAAGAAAAAGAGAGGTTATTTTTTTCAATGTGGATGAACAGCAAAGGATATCCAGAGATTAAATATCCGATCAGGATGAGCAAGAAGCACTTCATACGGTTTGGTAGATAATAATTTTATCTTATTACATAACTAAGTTAGTTCAGAGGACCAATAACTAAAATCAACTTATCAGATTGTTCCATTGCCGGTCCAAAATTTTCTTAATATTGGACTGGGTGCTGTCTCGAATGCTTCTGTGCGTTCACTCTTAAAGATTTTTGCTATTTTTATGGCTTTGGTCTTGGGCCTCATTAGCTTTCGTTGTCTGATAGAAAGTGGAGCTAATGCTCTAATTGCATGTTAAATAGTGTTACTACAGTGGAACCCCGCCTTGTGACCACCTTGTTATTACAGCCTCTTATTCTGACCCCCCCAAAAATGCTTAATCTGTCATTTTCTTATTTAAAGAACCCCTTTAATACGACCACCCCGTTATATGACCAATTTTCCATGGCCTAAAGGTGGTCGCATTAACATGGTTCCACTGTACATTTAGTCACCATGATTGGTGGTCGGAAACAGGCAAATGATGTTCTTACGGTTGTCAGTGACAATGACGTCAGTATGCGAGCTTCCAAACTGATGAATGTGTTCAATAGCTTCCTCCGTATTCCTGACAACCTCAACTGCACACTCCAGTCCGCTATACTCTTTCTTCATACTCTTGGCAGGAGCCGGAGCTAGTGGTAACATCTTGACTAGGTTAGGTCCAGCATGAACGGTTACCTTGTGATAACAAATATGAAACATAGTTTAGAATTACGTTCATTCACAAGTGTTTGCACCACAAATTTGGGAATTTCAAATCAAGCATCACAATCAACGACAAAATAGTACAGTTAAGAGATGTTCGAAATAAATGTACTAAACCTGCACATTACTGTATAAGGTATTATGTATAGAATATAAAAAGCACAAAAGGCGCAAAAACGTCTCATCTTTGTTGTCACAAATTGATGAACACTCCACCCATAAACCTTGTAACCTTTTACAGTCTGCACTAAAAAAATAAATCGCTCTAATAAAATATAGGCACATAAGGAGTGGTGAATTAAAAGCCCCTGGAGGTGCCAGCACTGAGTGGACTCTTAACAGTTATGATAAGATTAATTCAACAAGTTTGTTTGGTTAACATGTACAGGAAAAAAAAATTGTTTTGCATTGGTAACGCTAGATGATTTTAACAGTCTATCAGTGGGTTTGTTTATTAAAGCTACAGGAACTGTTCCCAGCAAGACAGCTAAGCATCATGCCATCTATTGGTGTTGATTCTGGGTAACTTTTCTGACTCAATTTATAATAAGAAACAATTTAATTAAAACATCACCACACAATAACATAGTCTTAGTCAAAATGGCAGCTCATTGGGAGAAGACACTGGGCAGGGCTGGTTCACTGGTAAAAATCTCCAAAAATCTTGGAGATTTTTTTATCACATGACATTTTTAGACGAAAACAAAATGGCAGCCAAAAAAGAAATCGAAATTTACTTTAGAAAGCGGGAAAGTTATGCATGAGGCAGTGATGGCTTCTTAGAAAGACAACCCATCAGTTTCACTGTGTTTTTGGAAGCAGGCATCCTGAGAGACTTGGGGGAAGTTAGTGAGGGCGGGAAAAAGTCTTAACACGCAAGGAAAAAAATTTGTGCAAACATAATGCTTTGGAGTTAATTCTTTTATTGTAAACTTCACGTAATGCAAATGACATCGTTGGGAACCTAGCGAATACCATCACGGAAAGAACCCCCTCAACATCCTAATAGTGCACTTTAAATAAAAAAACAATCGTTCATATCCTAGAAATCACCATTTTGTCGAGCGCATAAGACTCATTTCATTCGAAGTTTCATGTAAAGTGAAGAGCAAAGCCTTAGAGTATGCCAAAGATTCCTTGGCTGATTATCGAATTCTGAACTCTTTTGAAATCCATAGTAAGTGCAATCCATAGTAAACGCAAATGTCGGTGAAAGGCCAATACAAGTATATCTGTTTCTATTTGTAGAAAAACAAAGATGGCTGCTCTAAAATCGGGATGAAATCTTCACACACATGGTTCACCTTCACAAGCAACAATTTGATTGGTTATTTTTAGTAGCCCAGTCTGATTGGCAAACGATAAGAACTGAAGTGTCTTGATGGTTGCAGATAAGCAGCTAAGTAGATGGGCAGAACACTTTGAGCAGCTTTTTAACAGACCATTTCCAGCATATACACCAGACATGGAGACCTGGCAATTGATTGCAACAAGCCCAAAATGGAAGAAATCAGGAAGGCCATCAAGCAGCTTTGAAATTCGTCAATCTGATTCAGAACTATTATGAGGTTTTGTCTTGCACATTGTCCATGAGGGGCAATTGACAGAGAGGTTTGAGGTTAAGAGAGGGATGAGGCAGGGATGCCCGCTGTCACCCTTGTTTATCTATAGACTGGATCATGAGAGCTGTCCAATTAATTAATTCTTAATGGTCACACAATGATTTTAGGCAACAGCCAGAAAAAAGCGAGATATTTATCTTCTCCGGTTTATCACTTTCCGGTTTATCCCTAACAAGGTTTAAAATAACAGCTGATATTTTGATGACATTTGTTGGCGAATTTTTTACCGAAGAAATAGAAGACACAGAGTTCCTATAATGATCAAATTGAAGTCAGTTTTGTATCCACCAGACGTGAAAGCGATAAGCCGGAGAAGATAAATATCTCGGTTCTTTCTGGCTGTTGCCTATGAACATTGCGTTAACATAAAACATTTTCGATTCAGTGATAGACTGAGATAAGTTCAAACCTTTTTTTTCTTTATTTATTTCCAGGGGTCTGAATTTTCGGTCCGCTGCATTTGGGTGTCATGAAAACTCAGACCCCGGGAAACAATTAAAGAAAAAAAGATTTAAACTTGTCTCAATCTTATCACCTAAAATATTTTATGGTCATGCAATGCTCATGGGCAGCAACAGCCAGAAAGGATCGAGATATTTTATCGTTTCCGGTTTATCGCTCTCGCGTCCCGTGGATACAAAAACTAACTTTAATTTGAACAATTTTATAGCGACTCCTCAAATGGCCTCAAACTTGATCTCAACTCCGCTCGCTGAATGCCAAAGCTGGCGAGCATCGATGATCAGAGCAATGCGGCCTTGACGTTACAATCTCTGCACACTACAATTGGTCCATTGCAAGCCAATCGACCTCTTTTCCACTACATCATTGGAATCTCAGGAATCTTCCTTACAACAGGAATGTTACCTTACAAACGTTCCTCTTGATCACTTGAAATTTTTATGGCCTACACAGTACTTTCGCACGGCTCTATAATGCTGCCGCCTCACCAGCCTTGCGTCTTCGCTCGGCTGGCTTGTTGCCAAAAAGGTCTGGAACTCCAGGGAAATTGGCACATCCACCAACACACACTCGTTTATCTTCTCACCTTTCAAGGGTCACATTTCCCCATTTGATGGACACAGTTCTTGAAACACCCCATTCTTATTCCGCCATTCTCCAAAAACTTCAAAAACTAAGTAGCTTAAATACCACCGCCTGTTTAGAAAGATTAACTTGTACTTTCAGCCTTATCAACAACAGGAAGTGATATTTAAATATTTAGACTTACTCCCTTTTCTCGGAGAGCTCTAAGTAGACGGTCCAGGAAAGCTGACCTGAGGAGGTCTTTATGTATTAGCAGAGTCTCCATTGCATTACACGCTGCAGGATAATCACATTTGGAATCCACCACTACAAAGAAATCTGCAGGTCAGTAGAATCACAAAAAAGGTAAAAGTTTCAAAGGTAAAATAACACAGCTCAGAGAAGCTATTGAGTCCTCTTGATCATTTACATGTGTATTTAATATCCACCAGTGTTATCCAACAATTAGTTGAAGCTGGAACTGCATATATACCGTATTTCCTTGAATAATGATTTTTTCTATTTTTGCACCAAAAGGGGGCAATGATTCGAGGGGGGCAATTATTTCAAATTTTTCTCTAAGGAGGTTGTGTCTTATATATTTTATTTTATTATACCGAGCAATAAAGGAAAAAGTGAAATACATGAAAATTACCATAGAAAAAACTGTAAGAAAACCCCGTTGCTTTTGTAACCATTCAGTTGTGAACAGTTAAGTGAAAGCTTGTTTGTTACCTAAGATATCAATTTTTAGCTTGAGAGGAAGGGGATAAGAGAAAGAGAAAATGGCTAGGGGGTGGAGGGCAATTATTCGATGGAGGCGCTTATTATTTTAAATATCTCTGTCAAAGGGGGGCGATTATTCAAGGGAGGCGACAGCTATTATTTGAGGAAATACGGTATATATATTGTATTTTTTTTGATAGTCCACCAAATATTTTTTGTTCCCACACAATCGACGTAAATGCATCACACGACTGGATATGCCCATCTAAAACTGGAAATGGGCGAGTGATATTCCCCAATTTTCAAAATTTTGCATGCTGCAAAAATAATAAGCACAATAGCCTCCATTTATCTGTTCCTTAAATGCACTGTTCGCTTCTTGGAACAGATATCCACGTACAAATAACCAAGCAGATCTCATGCCAAATAATGACTAGTTATGTATCTAAACTTAAACAGTTTTCAAATTTAAGTTATATCTGCAGCTCTTATTTACACTTTAACCAGGGCAGTTAATGTAAAACAATATCTAAATGCAGGATTAACTAACATATGTAGCGAGGAACCACCAGCAACTGAAATCTTGCAACAGTGTTGTTGACAGCAGCATAGTTTGTAAAAGACCTCTAGGTGTACACTTGGAACCAATGACTAGAAGAAATGACCATGGTATTGTAATATCCTTAGTAGTAATAAACTGCGCGCCTGAGTTTGGTTCTTGCTCTGCACAGGGTTTATTTTTTAATTTTTTAACCATGTGCTCATGGGCTGAGTGCAGCCCTTGTTTTACATGGGGTTTCTTTTTTCTTAACTGCACCATGGGCAAAGCATGATCATTTCTTCTACTAAGGATTACTACTAAGGATATTACAATACCATGATCATTTTTTTCTAGTTATTGGCTCCGTTGTGTTAAATTTCTAGTTTACAAAAGTTGGCATATATCTGCTACAATATAATATTATATAATGGCTGGAGATTTTAGAAAGCTCTACTGATCTTTTTGAGTTAACTCATTGGTCTTGGAAAAAAACCAGTGCTCGTCAAAAACCCTTTTCCCCTACAAACTCACCTCGGAACAGAATGGAAAGGTCAATGAAAAGACCTTTCCCGGTTATTAATCTCAAATTACAAATCATGCTAAACCCATGCTATGTAAAGAATGTATTCAGAAATGCTGACTGCGAAGAGATATAACACTGCCATTAATAGCTACCATACATAGTAGTAGTGCTAAGACTGAAACAGATAAATTTTAAAGTGCGGGTTTAAAATCTGAAAGATCTCTTGTTAGCCGCGTGGCCATGGGCCAAGTGCGGTTCTTGTTTTGCAAAGGGGTTTGTTTTTTTTTTAACCCCATGGCCATGGACTGTGTGCGTTTCTTATTTTGCATCGGGTTTGTTTTTTTTTTTAGTTTTGTCGGCGGCCAGACCAAGACCTCCCCATTGCCAAGTCCTGCTTGGGACTTCGAATAATAAAACCTGCAATGTTTAGTTGCCAAAAAGCTTTTGAAACATTAATACACGAAAATATTAAAGTTATTGTTTTCTTTATTGTGTGTCAAATATATTTTCTTTTGGTTTTATTGAACAGTTTGATTTGAAGCAAAAGAATGTGTCAGAACGTGCAAGGATTACGTCATTGGTAGGGAAATAACCACTGTTCTAAAACTAGCCGTGGCCAGCGTAAATCTTGAATTATGTGACTCACGTGACTACTTTGCTAGCCCCTTACTGGAGAAAACCAATTAAATTTAATTGTGACTTTGAAGAGAGAAAGCTGTTGCTTATAGCATTGCTATCAAAGTGTTCATATCGTTTATGCCCAGACATATCCTAGAGAAAGTTCCAGATTAAGGATGCATTCCTTTGGGGTGATCTGGATCAGGATCAGTGATCCAAGATCTGTCTGGATCATG
>CM042747.1:33895945-33912554 GCA_022496165.2 Catalaphyllia jardinei | reverse complement strand
CAGCTTTTTCGAGTTCTCCCAAACTTTTA
This sequence comes from Catalaphyllia jardinei, assembly GCA_022496165.2. NCBI lineage: Eukaryota > Metazoa > Cnidaria > Anthozoa > Scleractinia > Caryophylliidae > Catalaphyllia > Catalaphyllia jardinei. The sequence goes on along the minus strand of CM042747.1, from coordinate 33,912,525 downwards.
CGAGTGTTTGTATAACTCCATACAAAAACGGAGTACATGTTTTCTATTTCTTTTAGAAAACACCACAACGAGAAAAAGTAAAACAACTTGTAAACTTTGATTATCAAAATATAAATTCTCTTTGCTCGCGCCATCACTACGTCAACAGCGCGCGCTTAGTTCTGTGTCCCCATCGAGTTATACAAACAGGCTTTTTAACCAATCAGCGCGCGTGCTTCCTTAGGACTGTTTTCTAATTGAAGTTAAAGAACACTGCACAGTTTTTATGCGTTATTGCAATAACGCACTCCATTACTTTGATGTTGCTAGGTAACAGGAACTCATGTGATCAATTTTAACCAATGACACGTGCAGATTTTAGAGAGTGAACGAAGATTGAATATTAATGAGGCATACACAATATTACACAAGGCCAATATTATAAAAGAATCGTATGAGCTGTTTGAAGAAATCATCGCCTCCTCCAAAGTATTCACCAAGAAAGGAAGAAGTTCACTCTCCAAAGTGTTAGGGAAACTCGCTGAATCCAGTGTAGCAAAAGTTTCAATATATACCTGTGGTATACATATATTTGTAACTGGTTGTCGATCTGGAAGACTTTTCATTGTTGATACTCATTCGATCACACCTGAATTAGGTGGAAATGGCACAGGACTTCTAAAAGTGTTCAGTGGAAAAGACTGCCTCTCACAGAGACATGCGTGTGCATGCGTGTGGAAAAGGCTGGCGCTAAGTGGGGTGAAGAGCAACGCCATGCAATCATTTCTAATAATTGAGGAGTGAGTATTCTAATTTTATCGTTATTAACATTAGCACAATCAGTATATTTGTCTTCTTTCATACCTACCTTAATATATTAACATCAGTTTGCTTCGGCTTCATTCATTTTGTCCTTGTTCATCAATAGAGTAGCATTAGTTTACAGAATAAGATGTTTGTTTTATGTATCTTTTCCCTGGTGTGTGTATGTTGTGATTTCTATATTTATTGATCTCAATTTTTTCCAGTGGCATGGCTGAGAAAAAACCAAACGATGCTAAAAACGAAGTTTGTGATCCAGACTCTCACAGTGAAATAGACAGGTAATTTTATTGTCTTTTTTCTTGTGTGCCGATTGGCTCATTTTTATCATCAACCAGAGTACAGACAGATATAATTTAAATTCATGCAAGCTTTCCAGTTTAAATTTTAGATGTCAAATTGGCAACTTGTTAAAAAAATTGAGATTTTAATTTATGGACCTTTTTAAGTAGCCAATGAAAAAGCGAGAAACGCTATCGACAATGTTCATGTCATTTTTCACTTATCTTTGTTTACAACAAGTTTACGGGGTCTTTCCTTTTCATCTATTTCCGGCATTTGACCATTTTGGGATCTTGTTATTGTAAAATGTGGCTCGTGGTTCCACAGCCACTTTGACAATGTTATGATGCAATTTATCATCAATAAGAAGAAAGGCGCATAAAAAACTGATGTCAATTTAAGTAAAGAATGAAATCACCGCTTCACGAACTTACCGTTTTCTTGAGATCCCCACATCTCTTTTTTCTTTCTTTATTTATTGTTTTATGATGATGATGATGATGATGATTATTATTATTACTTATTATCAATTTATTTATTTGAAACTTTTTGGCAGTGTTCCTGAGAATGAACCAAAGGATGCTTGCCCAGACAGCAAAATAGACAAGTAAGTATTTAAATAATAGTCACAAGCCCCAGGGATTCACCGTTTTCTTAAGTACTACCCTATCCCCTTCTCCCTCCCCTCAAGGGGCCTTGGTCAGCCAAAATTTCTAATGTTTATTCTGTTTGTTAAGTTTCCTCAAGACAGGTGCACAAGAAGTGTACACTACTGGGCATTACGCATACCAGGAACAAAGAGTAGGAAATATGTTTTAGCATGTATTATACCTACTGTACCAAGTGCACATAGGATGAGTAGGTAAAATTGTTGGAAAATTATTTTGGTTAAATTCAATTTTTTTTAACAAACAGCGAGGTGGTGGGGTTCACAGAGAAGGAGAAACCGAAAAAGGCCAAGATCAAAGACCTTCTTGCGGTGAAGAGGTGAGTAAACTAAAGATGGAAGGAAAGGGGTAGACAGACAGACAAACAGAAAATTAATATGCTAGACAGACAAATGCTTCAAATAGAACTAATGCCTTTGCATTGCATTTAGAACCAATATTCGATGTGGTTAGGGTAGATTTGTCTCATTCAGATAACAATAAGGCAGGCCTCGATGATTTTGAATATTACTGACAATAAACGGGAAGAGATATGAAGTTGCTCTTGATAGCTCAGAACACATATAGAGAGAGCAAACCTAGCTGCAATTTCCAAAGCACCAGCAAGGCCAATTCTCCTGATAGATGATTATACCTACCAAGTGCATGTAGGACGAGTAAGTAAAATTGTTGGGAAATTATTTTGGTCAAATTCAATCTTTTAAATTCTCTTTCAGCCAACCAAACAGTGAGAAAGAGGTGGTGGGGTTCACAGAGACAGAGAACAGGAAAAAGGCGAAGATCAAAGACCTTCACGTGGCAAAGGGGTGTGTAAATTAAAGATGGAAGGACAGGGATAGACAGGCTAGAAAGAAAGACAGAAATATGGCACACAGACAAAGGCTTTAAAATAAAACTAATGTCTTTGCACTGCGTTTAGAACCAATATGCGATGTGGTTATGGTGGACTTGTGTCAGTCAGGTATTTCTTTGTCTTAGCATCAGTAGGATGATGTGGTTATGGTCTCATTCAGACAATGATTCTAAAAACGACGACATATTTTGACACGTACTTCATATAAGGTGAATGAAATTTGACAAATTTTCCCTCTTGTATTTTGGCTTAACCTTTGGACATACAAGCAAAGTAAAACACCCAATGTGGTACAAAGGGGTGATGGAATTCCCCCCCCCCCAATCGTTCTAGTTTGGTGTGAAAAAAAAAACTGACCGCAATCTGGCATGATCTAGCAGCTTTATGTAATTTTGCGAATTGCTATTTACTTCCAGACCCAGGAATGCTGGAATGACAATGAAAACATGCCATTGTTCGAAAAAAGGACGGCCAGAGAGGTACACAGTCGATCAAGCTATACAGATCATAACCAAACACAGCCTGCTGTCCTCTAAATGCACCCGCCAACCTTTAAGGGTTAGAGCAAATGCCTCCTTCCTAATTGATCGGTGTTTTGACACCTGGGAAGATGTAAAAGCCGACATGAATGGCGTGTACAGCAGCATCTTGCATTGTGCGGTGTGGACGATTGAATGCCGTGATGGTCTGTGGTCCCTGCTAAAGAAGAAAAAAGCCCCACTACCTTCCATGGACGCTTTTTGTTTGGTTCAGAATTCGAAGACGAACAAAGCTGCACCAGCTTTGGCGTGTTCAATTTTTCTGTTGAACGACTTTAAAGGAAACATAGTTAACAACATTTGTCTAGTTTAAAACCACGTTAGCAACAGTGATGGGCGAGTCAAAGATCTGCAGGTACAGAAGCATGGTAACAGCCGATCCACAAACCCTAAGCCGTTTTACCCACTCAAGAAGAGCATGCTTGCGTCAATAAGAAATAATGTAGCCAAGAGGGGATCACACTGGGTTTACGATGACCTGAGGAAAAAGGCTGGTGGATCTTTTGGTGCTTCAAATGTGTCTGAACTGCGACGCGGCAAACAGCAGATGTATAATGCTAAATCCAGGACAAGCAGTTCTGCCAGTGAAGATGACGTTGAAGAACTTTGAAAGTATGCACGGTACAAAGATGACCTGATTCTTCACCACTCTGACTATCCTGAAGATCGATGGGTACTTGGTACTGCCACTATGTGCTCTGACTTGTCAAAATACATTACATCGGATTTACTTTGTTATTTACCTTATGTGTTGACCCAACATTCAAAATGGGACAATTTGAGGTTACTCCTGTTGTTTACAAACATCTACTCTTGAAGTCTAAAACGACAAATAAAAGCCCCATCTTTTTAGGTCCCACAATGATTCATCATAAGAAGACCTACGACACCTACAGAGCTCTGGCAGCGACATGTGCCAGAAAATGCAAGGCGCTGTCAAAAGTGAAAGGCTTCATTACTGATGGTGAGGAAACCTTTTCTAGAGCCTTTGAAGATGAACTGAAGAATGCAAGGAGCGTACGTTGCTTTAAGCACTTTGAAAGCAACTGTAAAGAAAAGCTCAGAACAATCGGAATTCACGAAGTGAAAGAATAGCGTTTCTTTCTGCAAAAGGTCTTTGGAGTTCCAGGGGAAGAGCATGGCATACCAGATGCTGTTGATTGAGAGGATTTGTGGAAACGCCTAGACAGAGCAAAGCCAGAAATTGAAAGGAAAAAGAGCGAAGTTCTCAAGAGAAAAGACCACACCTTCAAACCCAACTTTTGGTCCTATCTCAACGACCTTTCGAAATGATGTCCTGTCACATGGTAGCAAATATTTGAGAGGAAACTGGAATGGTTGTAGATGATGGCAAACCAGTATGTTGTTACACTAATAATTCAGAATCCATTAACAACATCATGAGATCTGCCAAAGCAACTTTTCTCAAAGAAAACCCTTGTATTTCACACAGCTTCACAAGATTCAGTTTACACAGAATGTTTTTGAGGTTGCCCATGCAAACCAGATGGAAGAGCTACACTCTGCGATCGCTGGGCTGAGCGATGTTCACATCTTAGCTGATCATGCCAGGTACTTGCAAGTGCCAGCGGATGTGTGGTTCGAGTGGACGCCAAAGATGAGGGAGAAGTATGTCCTTGGAGTACAAAAGCTCTCCGTAGCAGATGTATTCAAGCAAAAAGATGTACCATGGCTGGTAGTAGAATATACTGATATTGATACAACGGAATTCAGGCCCTTAGAAGAGGACATTGTCACAGACCTGATCAGTGGTCATGGCTATTCTGAAGAAAAAGCAAGTGCATTAAAAGAGGAAGTTATACATTTTCTTAACCACCCCAGTGCCATCCAGAGAAAAGCAAGTCTGCAAACTGAGGAAGTTCTTCAATTTGAAGTTGCAAGTGCCCGGTCTAAACATGGAACTGTGCAGGTCTCTGGTTACAGTGATCATGCAACGTGTGTATGTGGACGGTACAAATACGACAACATCTGCAAACACTCCTTAGCAATAGCCGCTGTTAAGTCGATTCTTGCAGCCCAGAAATCAAAGAAAAATCACAATCAAACAGCTCTTGCTGAACACAACCTTTGCAAAGAGACAGCAGGGAAGAAAGGAGGCAAGAACAAGTACGCCTATCGACCAGCGAGGGGTATGGCACAACCAAGCTCGAGTGATTCTGCGGAAACAGTCACATGAGGATGAGGATCCATTTTTTTGGAAGTTTTTATTGGTGCTGTTGCCGTGAGGGCACGATTAAAAATCCTTTAATACTGGTGCAGTGTTGACACGTGACTGAATTACTTGTTCCTACAGGTACTGAATAATAACCACGAGTTCGGGATCATTTTATCAAGTTCGTAGTTAATATGTAGAGAGGTTTTGAAGCTAAGCATAAACACTAGAATGTAGAAAAACTGAATTTTAATCTTCACACTTCGTGGAAATTACGTTTTTACGTTATAGGCATTCGCTTTGTTCCTGTTGTCGAATATCAATAGATTATTTCCATACATACCATAAAATGAAAGGAAAGGAAACTGATCTCTATATATATTTCATAGTTTTTCAAGTTATCTGATTATCTTTCAACTTTTTTTTTAATTTGTTCCAGTTCGAAGTTACGTTTTAAAAACCATATAATTATATGCAAAATACTTCAGGTCATGTCCTGTTTTTTAAAAACAAGCATGCCTGGACTTAAATACAAATATATATGAAAAGGGATAGAAAGGGAGTCAGCTAATTACTTCATTTAATTCATTCCCAAATTGATCTTTGTTAGTGTTATTTAGATCTGAATATGAAGATATCACCATTTTGTAAATTATATTGGGAATCGCAGAAATTCCTTCTGTTTATACGTTTTCCTCCGATTTGCAAATAAAGCAACATTTGATTTTCTTTACTTTAAGGAGGGTCTTCCTTTCGGAAATGAAGGCGGCCAATGGTTTTGCGTCCATACCGTACCCACAGGTGGGCAAGTTTACGTTATCTTATTCTACTTTTCAAGTTATTGTTTTCAAATTACCGTTAAGAAGTGGGGTCTATTGGGGATTAGCCGATAAAGACTGTTGGCATTGTGCAAAAACCCATTTTGTGTCAGTTGACATCTGACAAAGCATTTAAGTGAGGATCTTCGTTTTGTAGTTTGAGTCGGCCTTATTTCACATGTCACACAAGCCGATTTGTAGCAGTAACCTGTCACGACGATGTGTCGCAGCGATTTGTCACATCGTGTGTCTCGGCCTCTAAGCGAGGGTCCTTGTTTTGTAGTTTGAGCCAGCTTAATCTACAAAACGAAGACCCCAGATTTTGCGTCAGTTGACAACGAACAAAGCATTGAAGAGAGGGTCTTCGTTTTGTAGTTTGACCCGGCTTAATCTACAAAACGAAGACCTCATTCATTTCGCATCAGTTGACAACGAACAAAGCATTTAAGCGAGGGTCTTCATTTTGTAGTTTGACCAAAAGACCCCATTCATTTCGCGTCAGTTGACAATGAACAATACATTTAAGCTAGGGTCTTCGTTTTGTAGTTTGACGCGGCTTAATCTACAAAATGAAGACCCCATTCATTTCGTGTCAGTTGACAACAAACAAAGCATTTAAGTGAGGGTCTTCGTTTTGTAGTTTGACCTGGCTTAATCTACAAAACCAAGACCCCATTGGTTATGCGTCAGGAGGTGTCTGAGGAAAAGCGTCGACCTGGCTTGACTGGCTCTGGTTTGAGAGGCCTGTAAAAAAAACTAGTCTTTGTTTTGGGGTCTTCGTTTTGGGGTCTTCGTTTTAGGGTCTTAGGTCTTTGTTTTGTAGACACCCTGTAATTTAAAGGAACTTAAGTATTTTTTTTTCCTTTCTGATTGATCTGTTGGGAGCTCAAAAGACCTTTTAGTTAACTTCATTGATGTCCTTAGTAACGATAAGTTTACAACTCGAAGCTGATCGTATTCCCATGGGGCAGTCCCATTCCATCGTAGCTTTTAACAGTTGTATTCTACTGGGTACGCTCAAAACTTTTGTCCTTTTGTTTTATGAGGTGTTTGTCCTTAAATTATTCAAACAAATGTTGTTTTATCTGACATCTAATTTTTCTGAAATGAAAGCTATTGTTTGGTTGCTTATCAACGCAATTTATCCGTACGATACTTCTTACCATGGATCTAAATAATCTTAAGTTTAAAGTTATATCCTTAAACGTTTGTGGCATTTGCACTGCACACAAAAAGATAGTCAATTTTTAATTGGTTGATCAAACAAAACACTGACATGTGTTTCCTACAAGAAACCTATAGCACAGAGGAGATCAAAAACCAATGGAAAGCTCAATGGCCTGTAGAGATTTGTTTTAAACCATCGCTCCATCCACATTCGAGGAGTAGCTTTCCTAATATGTAAGGGTTTTGATTCCAAATATAAATCTTTTCAATCTGACGAGGAAGGGAGGTATCTTATCTTAGAGGCAAGTATTCAGGACACTTCTTTCGTATTGGTAAATGTTTATGCATTTAATATTACTACTAAGCAATCTTCGTTCTTCCTAGCACTGTCAGACCTCATTTCTGAACAGGGACAAAGTGCACCAGACTGCAAATTTCTTCTTAGTGGGGATTTTAATGTAACCCTAGATACTGCTTTAAATTGCTCAGGGGGAAACCAGTTTTTGAAGGAATCTGTTAAAGTTATAGAGGATATCATGATGGAAAACGATTTGGTGGATATTTGGAAAATCCAAAACCCAGACAGTAAAAAATTTACTTGGAGACAAGAAATAAACAGGTCGCTACTGAGAAACAATACCTTTCCCTTTTTCATTTGACCCTGGCATACACAATATTGTAGTTTGAGAACAGAAGATGATATTTGTTGAACCGACCTAGAGGTAAATAATTCCAAGACACATAGTCACAGTAGTGTTTTTCACACAAAAATAGGAGAAGTGGTACTATGTGGAAAGTAACTGCTGTCCTTGGTCACATGTCACAACATAAAACAAATCACGTGGCTCTCGGGATGGAAACAGAGTGTATATTCCTAAGGATTGTATAATGCATGCGTCATGCACATTGGGTTCCACCACAAGGGAAAGCACACAACATTTTTGTATGATTCTGTTGTATCTTCCACCTAATGTATAGTATAGTCAACATGAATGATAACTAATCTGCATGTGCATTTAGAGCAAATTACCTTTGTTCTATAGAGAAAGGTACCACAAGGAGAGCAAGGGGTTTTCTAAAACACATGATGTATAGCTTTGATATAGAGTCCTAAAGTGTGATGCCACAAAAAAATAAATTTGGGAAATTATGGGATTTGGTGACATTTTTGAATAGAGCATCCTTAAAAAAGGGCCCTTGCAAAAAATTACCTCTCAATTGTAATTCCCAGCCAAAATACAAAGGATCAAAGTTTGATACTGCCCCATATAAGTCTCTCTAGTTTTGAGTCAGTTCCAAACTGAAGGAACTGGAACAAAATTTTAAAGGGTTTGTATGGGATGCTATCAAACTTCGATCCCTTATATCTCCATCGGGAATTGCAATTGAGAGCTAATGTTTGGGATTAGGACATCTTTTAGGATCCTCCATAAGAATATGACATCATATCCCATAATTTAAAAATATTTTTGTGACATCATCACTTTAGGACTCTATTGTCCACAAAATAAGGTAGGTGTAGCACATTTTACATAGTGAACACTGGTACCTAACCCACCCCAACCCCATGTCACAATGCAAATTAATTTAGAGCCTTTTGGGCTCAGCAAACCAGTGCCTTAGCAGATAGCAGCCACGAAAACCATCCCGACAGTGCATTCTGCACTAAAAGCCACGTTGAAACGTACATGTAGGCACAACACTAACGATGCTAGAATGCACATATCTTACATGAAGAGTACTACCATAAGGAAAGCCAATCAACATTTGTGTGTGATCCTGTATGCAATGTATCCTCCACCTACTATTTTGAAGACAAGAACTAACTAATCTGCACATGCGTCCAAAGAGAAAAGTGCCACAAGGAGAGCAAGGGCTACCTGGAACAAATATACAGTATTGTGCAAAAGTAATGCAAACGAACTTCAACAAAATTCCTGGCTTTTCATGGCTTTTTGAAGAAATTTCACTTGAAACGATATTTCGAGGAAATTTCCCCGCATTTTCGTGACAACTATTGCTTTGATCTGCGCGATTTTTTGAATGATAATTCGCTTTGCTCGATGACTCACCATGAATTTTCAAATGATAATTCACTCCTCTCGAAAGGTTGCTACGATTTTTCGAACGATAATTTGCTCCTCCCAAAAATTTGATCTATTGTTTACCGACCGATTTGTGTCAAATTTAACTGGGAGATATATTTTTTTTTTCGACAAGGTCTTTGGAACACTTTAGAAGTAAACATCACGCAAGCGACTTGCCGGCGTGTGAGAAACACAGAACTTTTCCTTGAAATAAAAAATACCTAAACATGAGCGGTGCACCATAGAAACTTTGATAAACAATTTTTTCGTCAAGCAAAGAGCATTAAATACCGTTTGAATGAATGACCTGGGTCAAGTATAACTGGAGACTTTTGACCGAACGCTAAATTCAGACAATAAACATTTCGTAAATAACTTGCCAACACGTGCCAAAACACACAAACATAAAGTTCATGTGCTAAAATAGGAACTTAAAATGACTGTTTCAATTTTCTTCCCATTTTGGGTAGCTTAATATCAAGCACATGTCAAAGACACGGTAGTTTGTTGGTGAATTTGAAAAATGGTCGAAAACTCTAAATATGATAGGTTACATTGATCGGCATGACGTTTTGACGTTTCTACAATATATGCAAATTTTTGCTGTTCTCGTTCCCCGTAAAAGTATATACAGTTCATAATTATTTTCATTTGCTTCAAAGTAGTTTTGCTGATTAGTTCTAAATTTAATGCTGGGATGGCGAGTTTTACATGGCTTGAAATCCTTTGTATGATATTTGACATTTGCTAATTTGTACGGCCGCAATAAAACATGGTAAATTTGCATACAGCAAGCAAGTTGAAATTTGAGCTTGCTGGAATTGAAAAGAGCTAGAAATATCATTTCGCGCCGGCAGACGTTCTAATTCGGTTGACTCGTATGCATGTTGTTTTTCTATGCAACAAATGCTTTTAATATGATTGTGATTCAAGACTTCAACTCCAGACTAATGATTCGGATGCTAATATGAAATACATGTGCACGAATAAAGGAAGCCGCACGATGCTCGGTATTAATTTATTCTATTGTTACGTATTCAAGAGATGAATTGTTTTCTTGAAAAATTCTTCGAGCATCTCGAAATTCGAAACTCTATACTCGAAACTCAAAACTTGAGCCTCCAAACTCGAGCCTCCAAACTCGATTCTCGATTCTCAAAAGCATAGAGTATTGAGGATCGAGTTTCAAGTCGAAACTGTCAACTTACATTTGAACGGTACTGTAGGGGTTGGCCACAGGCAATTTCCTTCAGGCGTCAATGGGTTAATATGCACAGAGGTTCTCTTCATACAAGAAGTTTCAGGCGTACAGGCCTTTTGGTTTTACATGTAGGTACAGCTTTGCAGGCCCGAAAAGTTTCAGAGGTTTTGAGAAGCTTTAACAAACGACCACAAGGGGACTGGGATGGAAATAAACAACAGCCAAAAGGATTCACGAACATGCACATGTGTTCAGATTGAAAGACCCTTATGAAATTGTTTGCATGTGTTTTAAAGCAGCAGAAGAGCAGAGAACTGGAGATGTTTTTGTTTTGTTTGTGGAACGAGTTCCCTGTCTCCATAATGCGCTTAAGTGTATTCTTATTCTCTGCGTATGAAACTGAGCTGAACTCGAGAAGGTGAAGCTGCTTGAAAACCTTGTGAAAATTTTAGGTAAGTAAGATGTAAGTGACTGTCATAGATAAATTGTTATCCCCTCAATCTGTGATTGATGACTGCAAACACGCTCATTTTTTTACAAACAGCTTATCAGCACGTATTTACAAATTTATCACTTGTAGGTTACACAACACTTAAAGAAAATCGTGTGAACACTGCCGATCTGCCATTCAATGTGTTTTGAAATTCCGTGTGCTGCCTGGCGATTTGTCGTTTGTGCTCACAAAAATTTTGTTTAGCTGAACGAAACTTCAAAGAAAAATTGCCTTTGTTTAAGTGAATTATCGCTCGATATGCCGTGAAATTGAATGCGAACTTCCGAGCAAACTTTCATTGAAAAATCAACAAAGAACGAACAATGAACGAAAATCACGTATTTCGCTTGCATTACTTTTGCACAATATTGTATAGCTTTGCCAAGTTTACCCTCAACTGGCATACGTGGAACAAGGTTTACATAGAGTATGCAAGTACCTTTCCCACCCCACCCACACCATGTCCTTGTCTCTAGCTAGACTAATTAATTGAAGTTCATTAATTAATTAAAGTTTACAACTTAGCGCCTTAGTGGCTTATTGCCTTGTTGCCTTGGCGAATGGCAACCTCTAAAACCATCCACTCTGCACTAAAAAGTTAATGAAAGCACAGCGAAAATGTATTCAACAATTAAAAAGTACTAATGACAGGGAAATGCAGAAACTTGGGGTGCAATCAGTCATAAAGTATAATCTTCAAAATTTCTGAGAATATAATAGAGGTAAGTTCCAGAAACTGTGTTTCTGAATTTTGTGTAGAGTTTATTTACTTATGTGGAAGGCTCTAAGGTAGGTGTTTCTCTGTATTTTGCAAAGTGAAAACTATTGCTTGAAAGCTTGATGAAAACTGAATTCAATTATTGTGCTATGCGTTGGGCTACATTACATTTTTAGCTGCAAGCGTAATGTCAGCTCTACAGAAATCTTTTCACTACTTTTAAAAGAGCCCACATTTATCAGTTAGCCTGGCTGTAGTCTGCAAATTTCCAGGTAAATGTGAAATGTAGAATAAAAAAGCCATTCGTCAATTGTAACTGGTATGTCCTGTTATTAATCATGAATTTCATGGTAACTTTGTCAAAGATACACATCCATCTCTTAACTTTTATTCCCATGAACTTTTAGACACAGTAATGAAACCTTCTAAGAATAATGAAGTGCAAAAGTAGTACCTGAACCAGAGCATCTGGACGGGATTCAAAGATGACTAGTAGAACTCCAATGGGAACAGTTTCTTGTTTAAGTTCTAAACCATCACTTATCTTGGTTCGTTTCACCACGCGACCGAGGATATTGTGAGAAGAATCAGCAATTTGCCTCAATCCCTGTGCAAGGTTTTCCAGTTTAGATGGAGTCAAAAGCAATCTGGCCATCATGGGAGCTGAAAGTCGCCCCTCGAAACGAGCAATTTCCAGATCTTTAGAATTGGCATCTAGGATCTGATCTTTGCGTTCAATCAGAAGATCTGCCAACTTGTATATGATTTTGCCTCGCTAAAAACAAAGCAAAACCAAACCAACATATTATTTAAGCTCAATGATCCTCATTTTTTATTATCAAATTGTGATAAGCATGATAAGATTAGAGGTTTTGCAAAGTTTAAAAAACACTGTGGAGGTTTATAACCACCTTAAGGTAAAAAGTTGCACCTTACCACAGTTAAACTTACTACTTACAGGTTGTGTTGTTGCTACGGTAATCTATTAAGCCATAAGTGTTACCATTACTGGTTTTAACAATGGGTAGGAAATTGTAGAAAATCAATAACGGTCTTATTACTTGATTAAGAGTGGTAGCAAAGTGTCAAAGTGTAGCTCTTAGAAAATTGCTGGAATCTGTTGCCAGCAACATAAACATGTTCTCTTTGGACTGCTTACTTTGCGGGTATGGAGGTAACCTGTAAAACATGCGTAATTGTTTTTGCATATTTTAGTGCAAGGGGAGGAGCGCAAAAAAATTAACGACTGTGTGCACACCATTGTTGAAGCTGTTTCGGCATTAAAATAATTATGAACATGGCTACCCAACTGGTTACTTTACACCACACGATTCTGGAAGGTTTTTCAAATACGTAACACGATCGGATGTTCACAGTTCCATCGTGTACAGTGATTTGAATCAACAACAGATTGATTAGTACAGCAATTGTACAGTACAGCGAATTTAACCTGAAATATGATCAAATAGGATTCCTCTGCTCCCTAGCTAAATCATATTTAAACTGTGTTAAATTAGTGCCCACTTAGTTCTTTTCTCAGGAGTTCTTTAGTAGCTGAATAAGACCAAAAAACTTACATTTTAACATATTGAATAAACTAAACAAATAAACCTTGAAGGTTGCCAGAAATTCAGCATGCAAAAATACTGTTCAATTTAAAACTTACAATTCCCAAATAAAGGCAACCAGAGGAAAGAAACGTGACAGGAAGATCAGTACCAACATATTTTTATTCAAGGTGAGGAAAATAAATCTATCTATAAGCCAAAAGGTTTGAACATGCTGCATGACAGCATGTTCAAATTAATTATTCACGCTGAAGCGAAAGCTTGCAGTCATTTTATCAGCCATGGCATTACCAATAGTTCTGAAAATTGAATTCAAGTTCAAGTAATAATTTACATCACCATTTTCATTTTCTTAACTCTAGGAAGCGAAGCTGCTTAAATCCACAATCTGTTATCAAAACTCAATTTCAAAGCACCCCGATCATCATGTTGTCGGGGTTGTTGAAGGAAGGAATAATTCTTCACCAGAAAGGTTTGAGGACTCTGTACACCTTAATATTCCATTCTGAGGCCAGTTTTTCCTTTCCTTTGTTGTAAAGTTAAGCAAGTGCCATAAACAGGGACATTTTATGGCAGATTGTAAACAAACGCCTGCAGGGTCGGGAAACAAGTCGTGATTGAGGCTGCGGTTCAAGCATTGGTCTGGAAATTTTGGATGACCCCAAAGATTAAAAATGTCATAGGAATTCATGTTTCTTGTGACACTGCTGTTTATGTACCTGTTCATGTTGGGGGGAACCCTGTTGACATGTTGGTTGATACTGGTTCAGCAGTGACGCTTGTACATTGTCGTGTGTTAGAAAAAGCGAAAACTGATTTCAAATTGGGAATGATTAGTGAACCAATAGTATCTGCAAATGGCCAACCATTAGACATTAATGGAAAATGTGAGTTGGAAATTTTTCTTGGCCACTACCTGAATGGAAGACCCTTCACAGTTAGAACAGACCACAGTGCACTTAAATGGCTTCAGAGCTTCAAAGAGCCTGAAGCCCAGGTATGACTACAAGATTGAACACCGCCCTGGAAAGAAGCACCAGAATGCCGATGCACTGTCCAGAAACCCCTTGCCAGTTGCAGTACCACATCAAGCAGTTGAGACTAACACAGTGGACAGCAGTGACCGAGCATGGCTTCAAAAATGGACAGCAGTGGAGCTTCAGTCAAAGTAAGGAGCAGATCAAACCTGAGACAGATACTGCTCTGGAAATGGAACCGGGCTGACCAACCAGCACAATGAGAAGCACAGGGTACTAGTAGAGCCGGCAAGAGCCTGTGGGCGCAGTGGAACTGGTTACTGTTGGAGAATGGCGTGCTCTACCGCTAGTGGCAGACTCAAGATGGCCGTGGCACTGATTACAGCTTGTGCTTCCCTGCTTATTAGTACCAGATATTCTCTCAGCCCTCCCTGATGCCCCATCAGCTGCACACCTTGGTGTGACTAAAACCGTTGAGCGAGTGCGAGAACAATTCTACTGGTACGGCCTGAAACATGATCTCGAAGATTGGTATCAGAAGTGTAAAAAGTGTGCGAGGAGAAAGTCTCCTCAGGATACAGCTCGAGCACCACTAGTTAGCAGCTGCCCTTGTTATCCATTCGAAAGAATTGCACTCAACATCATGGGACCAATGCCAACAACTGAATCTGGTAACAAATACATCCTGGTAGTCGGAGATTATTTCACAAAATAGAAAGAGGCGTTTGCTATTCCATATTTCAAACCAGCAAGCAAAGACCATAGCAGAGAAGCTGGTGAAAAAAGTCATTTCCAGGTATGGAGCACCAGAAAAGATCCACTCTGACCAGGGATGAAACTTTGAAGCCCAGCTGTTCCAGGAAATATGTGCTGTTCAAGACCAGAACTTCTCCATACCACCCAGAAAGTGATGGAATGGTTGAACAAACAAACTGTACCTTGCAAGACATGTTGGCTAAGTATGTGTCTGATCATCAGAGTGACTGGGGTGAGCACCTGCCGCTGATAATGATGGCCTACTATGGAAAGCCATAACTTTCTTATGTGGTTTTTTATCATGATTTTACGTGGTTTCTTCATTCTGTGTTGTAGTTACTACATTATGTTTTGTGGCTTCTTCATTATGTGTTGTGGTCACTTCATTACGTTATGTGGTTTCTTCATTACGTCTTGTAATACAGTCCTGACGTGATGTGTTTTTATCATGACGTTGTGTAATAACTTCATTATGTGGTGTGGTTTTATCATGATGTGTTGAGGTTCTTACGTTATTCTTTGTGCTCTTGTCATGATGTGATGTGGTTACACTGTTATGTAGTCTGGTATCGTCATTATGTGGTTCGATCATAACATGATGTGGTTTCGTCTTTATGTCTTCTTAGCCTCACTTGTGATACCAAGCTCTAGTACCCAGTCTTGCTCACTATCACAAACTGGTTAGACCAGTTTTTAGATGGGTCCCAGTTCCTTCTCTTCTCCGGCGGTTGAAGACAACAGAATGGAGGAAACAGACAATTCTATTTGAGGCTAAATACAGGAATCGATACGACTTGTCATTGGACAAGTGGGTAAACGAGTCTTTTTTCTTCTTTTAGCACGTCGGGCCTCGTTTGGAATACCACTAGGACATCTGTAATCGATCGCCTGCTTCCAGTAGAGATCAATCCTCGTACATAATTAGAAATACGGTCAGTATAAAACATGGAATGCGGACTACGGACTACGGACTATGGACTGGGTATAAAACACGGACTCAGGTATAAAAGGCCGACTTTAAAAGCATTATGGACTGGATGTAAAACATGGACCGAGCATTACGGACTTGGTATAAAACAAAAAACGCTAGTTTTGTTATAATCTGGCTAGTTATACTTCCCTATAGCTCAGGCATGGGGACATGCCTTTTTCAAGAGGGGAATGGTGTTGTAAAGTTAAGCAGAGGGCGACAAAGCTTGATCAACAATCTTAGGATAAGCTTTGATTACATAATTACACCTGGAAATATGATCTATGAGTAAGCCTTTGTTGTCAAAGTATCCGTGCAAATATTCCCTTTACGTGTCGCGTGGAATATAGAAAACTAGTGCGTGCTTTCCATTTTAAAACATGTAGAAACACTGGTTACAAGATAAGCATGGGATTCTACTCTCATTAGTTTCTAGTTCCGCAGGATTTATGTGAGTGTTTACCCATATCTGTAAAATTGCAGCTGTGTCATAATTTAAGAAATAACAC
>CM042747.1:33866934-33890945 GCA_022496165.2 Catalaphyllia jardinei | reverse complement strand
AGACTGGAGTGACAGCAATTACAGCCCAAATTAACGAACCATCAAAACAATCAGAAGAAATCGATAACAACTGTAATTACCGCAACAAGAATGCCTGTCCACTTGAGGGAAATTGTAACATCTGGAACATTGGATGTCAAGCAGAGGTCACGACTCCACAGACAAAAGAAACATACATTGGACTGTGTGACACGACATTCAAGGAGCTCTACAGAAACCATACATGTTCTTTCAGGAACAAGCACTACAAAAATGTAACTGAACTTTGCAAGCACATATAGTCTAAAAGAATGAAAAATCAGTTATCAAATTAAGTGGAGAAAAGTAAAACAAGCTAGGTTGTATTCAAATGTAAACATAAAAATGTAATCTTTGCCTATGGGAGAAATATTTTATAATATTTAAATCAGAACTGTCAACACTAACATGTAATCGTAGAAACAAAAATTAATGACATCGACCTGAAGACTTTCTAAGAAATTCTTGTTAAGTACCCCTTTTACCTAATTAGTTTTACCCGACCGTTTAGCATTTTCACCGTCCAGTCATATCTTGATATGTCATGCTAATAAGCATTGTTCCCCATTTTCAAATTTGTATATCTTTACATGTAACCGTTATTGTTGTCAGTTACCTGATGACTGCTTCATCAGAGGCATGAAACTGCAAGTAGCAATTAAATGTTTTTGAACTAGTCAAACTCCAGAAACTCATCTTTATACATGTATATATAGACAAACGAAACATACATTGGACTATATATATAAAAGTTGAAAGAGGCCAGTGGATGAACAACTTCTGATGACCTTAAAAGTAAAAAAAAATTAATGTACTGTAGAACGTTTCGGTCGTATGACCTTCATCAGTTACAGTGAATAATGATTATGTTTACAGTGTTTGTTGCTTGACTCTTAGGTATACAGAATTCCTAAAGGTACTGCGTAAGAAGTTAAAAAGTACAATAGAACGGACATAAGATAACTTGTTCCTACAGATCCATGGTACTGCCATGAGGCCAAAAAATGCATGCAGTTACGCAGATCTTGCAAAGCAAAATTTTGTAGTCCCATAAAACCTGCACTATAGTGGAGATACTGAGATGACATTTTCATCTCTGGCAGCAGGGCCTCCCTGCCCTAGAGGCATTTACCCAATACATAAATTCTCTCTATCCTACCATCAAATCTGAATTAGTTTTTTCAGAAAGTCACCTCAACATCTTAGACGTTACCCTGTACTTACATGTAGATGATGGTTTTATAAAAACCTACGGATAGCCATTTATATCTTCCCCCTCCAGTTTCCACCTTAACCATGTATTTAAAGCAATCCCATTTGGGGTTGCTTTGAGACCAAGGAGAAATTGTTCAGAAGATGAATTTTTCACTAGAAAATGCGTAGAATACATGTATAAGAACTATTAAATTTTGGTAAACCAAGGTTACCCGGCAAATCTAGTTAACGATCAATTTTCTAAAGTTTCAGTTATCCCTAGAGAGGATTTACTCAAACAGAAAGTTAGGGCCTCCAAGAGGCTTTTCCCATTTGTGACAGTTAACAATCCTAACCTGCCAAACATAATTTACATCATTAAAAAGTTAAAAGACGTTCTCTGGTTAAAAAGTTTTAAAAACTAAGCTTTCGACTGCCAGTCTGCAATCTTTAAAAAGTGAGGTGTAAAAAGCAGAGATAAAATATATATGTACAAAGGGGTGAGAGAATAGCGAATGAATATATTAAATAAATACAATACATCAAACACCTTTGATGTATGGTAAGACTGCGAAGCCATTTTGGGGGTCTGGTGGGTCTGTCCACTTAAAAAACATTCCCACCAACTCTTCAGGGGAAGGAATGACTTCAGAGGTGGATTTCTTCTTTAAGATGTTCGAAATAGTTGCTGATGGGTAGCCATTTGATTTTAGCGCGTTAGAAACATGGGTCAGCTCTTTTTTTTCTCCTTCAGCGGTGCTCGGTAGGTTGAGTGCCCGATTTAGAAGGGTAGAGGCGGTACTTATTTTGTGTTTTAACTCGTGATGAGAATTAAAATCCAGGTATCTATCAGTGTGTGTGGGTTTTCGATAAACACTGATAGTAACTGCACCATTCTTCCTTGTTATCAAGGTGTCAAGGAAGGAGATTTGGCCATTGTTCTCAGTTTCGATGATGAAAGATATCTTAGGGTCAACTGCATTGAGATTGTCATGGAACTTACTTACAAAGTGTTCTTTGATTATGACAAAAATGTCGTCTACGTAACGTTTCCAGACTTTTGGCGGTGTTGTCGAGGCGGCGATTGCCGATTTTTCAATTACTTCCATACAAAGATTAGCTACGACGGGGCTAACTGGGCTCCCCATTGCACAACCATGTATCAAAGGTGTCACTGAACCACTTACAAGAATTCTCCAGAACAACGGCATCCGAGCCACCACCAGACCGGTTAAGACCTTGCAACAGGAATTTGCGTCTCCCAAATCAAGACCTCCATCAGATCGGCAAACGAACGTTGTCTATAAAATCCCCTGTGCGGACTGCACATGGAATTACATTGGAGAAACGGGTAGAATGCCTACACACTAGAAAAAAGGAACACATACGAAACACTAAAGTTTTTAAAAGTGGTTCTAATATTGCCAGCCATGCGTGGCTCGAAGGCCACACTATTGATTTTGAGAATGCACGCGTCATCGACAGAGACAATTCACGCATAAGAAAAACGCTGGAATCTTGGCACACTGCAATTACCAGCCAGGCAGACAACAATTCTAAGCAGCTACCAAGACAATACTCAATTTTATTGTAATCTTATCCTTGTTATTAGCATTTTCTTGTTGCACAAGTATTTCTTTTATATTATTGTATTTATTTAATATGTTCATTCGCTATTCTCTCACCTTTTTGTACATATATATTTTATCTCTGCTTTTTACACCTCACTTTTTAAAGATTGCAGACTGGCAGTCGAAAGCTTAGTTTTTAAAACTTTTTAACCAGAGAACGTCTTTTAACTTTTTAATTATGCCTCCTGGTTATTCACATCATCAGGAAACATCTGCATCTTGTGGAATCGAATACGAAATTAAAAGAGCTGTTTCCCAAAAATTTACTCATTCCAGCTTATCGCAGATCTAAAAATCTGAAAGAAATTTTAGCACCTTCTAAATACCAAACAGGAAATATTGAAACCACCAATCCCCTTGAGGGGGGTTGCTATAAGTGTGACAAAAGCAGATGCGACCTTTGTAAAAAATAATTTACTTTGTCGAATCGAGAAATTTTTGTAGTTTTAGAACAGGTAAATCTTACATCGTTAGACCCAATTTGACATGTAGTTCCAAAATTGTTATCTATTTAGTTTCTTGCAAAAAATGTCAGCTTCAGTATATTGGCTCTACTACCACCGAATTCAAAGTGAGATTTAGAAATCACAAGTCATCTATGATTACAAATAAGAAATCTTGTGAAGTGGCAGTCCACTTTAACAGCATTTCACATTCACTGCAGGATTTCTCTTTTCAATGTATAGACCAAATTAATGACACAAACAGCCAGGATGGTATTGACAGACTTCTTATAACAAAGGAAGCTTATTGGAGTGCCCAACTCTTCACCTTAGCAACTCATGGCCTTAACAAAAGTCAAGAATTCCATTCTAAAAACAGAATACACTTCAACTCTTTATGATTCATAGTTGCACGCTTTTTGATAAAGAAATTGATTTTTCAAATATTTCAATCGTTCAAGGGCTTATGTTGGGGAATTTGTTGTTTGACCGTAAAAGTTAAGCAGTGCAGCTGTCCAAGGGCTATTCTCCGGGAATTTGTTATATTGGTATTCAAGGGCTAGGGGAGTGGATCTTGTAACATTGAAATCTAGGAATTTGTTATGATTGTTGTGCATTGTTAGTTGGTTCAGGTTTAGCCTTAGCTCGTGTTTTTCTATTGGTTCATTTACTATTTGTTTGTTTTTCGCTTTTGTTACACTCTTCAGCAAAGCAATACCTTTAGGGATTTGTCTGACCTTTTGTTATGTCAGTTCTATTGTACTTTTTAACTTCTCGTGCAATACCCTTAGGAATTCTGTATACCTAAGAGTCAAGCAACAAACACTGTAAACATATAAAAAGGAACTTTTAATCATAATTCACTGTAACTGATGAAGGTCATACAACCGGAATGTTTTACACTACATTAAAAGTTGTTCGTACACTGGCCTCTTTTAACTTTTATACAATTTTTACATGCAGTGGTTTGGACTGCATATCTCTCTGGGATCCTTCTGTTGGCCTGGCACTTTCGTTGGCTCAGGTAGCCTGTTTAAACTGCTTGGACTATATATATATCTTACTGGATTTGTAAAAAGGTTGCTAAAGATTTGCACCCCTATCACCCATATTTCTCTATGATTTCACTAAAGTTTAGGCTGCCTCCAAGCTATGTAAACGGGCAAAAAATAGAGAATGGACGGCAATGAAAGGAAGATAAACGTGCAAAAGAAGGAAAAAGGACTGACTTTCCTTTTAATTTTTATATCGTCACCTTTGGAGATGTTTCTGGCGAGAAAAAAATGCCCGCTTAAGGCGCGATTTCAATTGCACCTTGATTTCACTAAACTTTTAGGCTGTTTCCAAGCCATGTAAACGGGCAAAAAATAGAGAACAGACGGCAATGAAAGGAAGATAAACGTGCAAAAGAAGGAAAAAAGGACTGACTTTCCTTTTAATTTTTATTTTTTGTCACCTTTGGAGAAATATCACTCGAGTGAAGGCCTGTCTTGACACTTTTCAAGACTTACTGAGACAACTTTGAGGATAATTTACAAAAAACTAAGAGACTCAGCAAAAAACAGATACCACAGCCATGTATATTAACTCTATCTTATTCATTGAGGCAACTTTCATGAACATTACTTCTCAATCAAGCAAACAGGAAGACCTGAATGACACCATAACAAATATATCGAGGTCATAGTTAATGATTGATCTGTAACACAGCTGACTTCTGTGGAAATACTATAGTGCCAATGTCTATGACATATGATAAGCCATAGACTGAAAGGTTGCTGTCTCTTTACCATAAGGTATAAAGGATTTGTTGACTGTTGATCTGTTCAGCGTTTATCTTCTGTCGCGTTTTGACATTGTAATTTGTTATGTTGAGGTAGATTTTACGTTTGGGCTTCTGGAATAATACGAATACGTTCATTGTATCGAGGAATTTGTTATATTGAGGTTCTATTCCATACATTTTACTGTAACTTTGGCCAGCACCTAGAATATCGTTTGTTAGTATAATTACTCAGGTGATTATAGAAATCCTCGCGCTCTCATTGGCCGAGAATGGCATCATATTCCGCTATAATCACCTCCACACCTCCTCCTCGCGCTTTGTCAATGTGTCTAGAGAGGAAATTATTTTAATGAAAGAAAATGCCACTCCGAGGAATACAAAGCACGCCACGAAGTTCGGAATGACACTCTTCAAAGGTAAAATATGAAAATTGTGCTAAACGTAACTAAGAAACCATTTAAATTCCCATGAAAATTTTGCTTATGTCGACATGCATGAATAAATCAATGGTTTCACAACAAATCTTGACTGCTGTGTGTCCACGCTAAACCACATTCGATTTGTTTTTACCACAACATTAAAGATAACTAGTAAAGAAATCTTTGTTAAGATTTGTTGACAACTGAAAACACCGACTCCGACTTGTAAGTGCACGCACTGTATTATGCAAATGAGCTACTTGTACGCGTCAGATTTTCCTTTCAAAAACTTTTGCAAACTCGCTCAACATGCCGAAGCAATAAGAAAGCATTGTTTGGGAAAAGAGTAATGAAGCGTAGCCATTGTGGATAAGAGTAAAGACCATGATAAACCACATTTTGGTTTGTTTTTACCCGGTATGAACGTCAAAGAAAATGTTTTTTTCTTCAGAGCGTGAGTTCAAAAAGGCATTGCGTGACACGTTGATGCGAGCAGTGTGGTATGAACTCTTATCAAAAATGGCAAATCGTGGTAAAATTTAACATTTCTTGGTTTTATAGGTATTTCTATAATCACCTGATAATCTATCTATCTATAATCTATCTATAAACACCTGAGCCTCAGGCTCGTGAATATTGGTGAATATTCCCCTCGACTTCGTCTCAGGGAATATTCACCAATATTCACTTCGCCTTCGGCGAATAATTGTTAATTATATCGAGGACTTTGTTAAATAGAGGTTCATTAAATCGAGGTCCCACTGTAGCAGGCAGATTATTAAAGCAGGCAGATTATTAAATTATATAATTAGCTTTGGGACTATCTGTCGTAAGGCCAAGAAAGGCTTTGTCTTGCAGACAACTTTTGTTTTGCTTTGCGTGTTTTTTTTCCTTCAAATACAATTCATTCCATGAAGGACTGGTATCAATTCATAGATTTAATAAATT
Source organism: Catalaphyllia jardinei (assembly GCA_022496165.2). Taxonomy (NCBI): domain Eukaryota; kingdom Metazoa; phylum Cnidaria; class Anthozoa; order Scleractinia; family Caryophylliidae; genus Catalaphyllia; species Catalaphyllia jardinei. The sequence continues at coordinate 33,884,506 of CM042747.1, read as the reverse complement.
TTATTCTCATAACTTTTTCCTTCAAATTATAACTGATATTAATTAATACAGTTATTAAATAGTTTCAACCAGTGTACCCATGTGACTTTATTTTTTTGCTTGTCATCAGTGGTATAAAATAGGGTGTCTTTTCTTCCAGAAACACAAAATGAACACAAAACTTACAATTTTTCTGTTCCCAAGAATGTATGCAAATTTCATTGCTTCATACAAAGCTGACTGTAAAACATGATTATCCGTTACACCAACGAATGTCATTTACGTATGGTGTTAACAAAACTAGTGCTCAATGTACAATACTTAGTGTTTTTCACTTATAAGCTCGACATGCAATTTTCACGTGAACTACGCTAGTTTCAGCTTATTCCTTGATTCCATCTGACCTTTTATCACTAAGCACAGTCCCTATTCTTTTCTTCTGCAATTATCCTGTGTTATTTCATAGGACAAGGACAAAGAGTTTTAAAAGTAAGCTGATTTTCTTTTTGGTGCACCACGTTTATTACAGCGTACATAGAAATACACGCAAAAGGCCGGCTAGGTAGGCTCCTCCCCTTGCTCCTAAATTTTTAGTTGCTTTCGCCCCAAGCATGTCCACGACTCCCTGTTGGCTAAAAGCAAATTTGAAAGACTGCTATACAGGACACCTTTTCTTAACATTTTTCAGTTACCCTCTACAATGTTTTGTAAGGATGTAAAGATATAAAAAACGCAAAGGTTTTTACAAGCAAACTGTCTTTATTTGTACAGCAACCCAAGCATATACATATACTTTGTTCTGGCAAAATAGTGGCTAAGAACGACTTAATATACACCTACTTGGAAATAAAATGATGCAGTCTGGTTTCCCGTTAAAACATCATCTAAGAATGATGCATGTCTGTTCAAATTGTGACAAAACAACGTCACAAAGTTAAGGCATAACAGAAAAAAGGTGTAATTTTCATAACCAACTTACAATCTCTCTATTATTATAGACAGCAACAACTACAGTATTGTGCAAAAGTAACGCGAGCGAATTTCGACGAATTTCTTGGCTTTTCATGGCTTTTCATGGCTGAATTGTTAGCGCACGCTAACAATTCAGGAAATTTCGAGGGAAAGTTCGCTCTTTTCGATCGTTAGCCACGAAATTGCAGGAGAAAATTTGCTCTGGTTGATAAGCGTTCTGACACAAACTAAGCAAAATATGACTACAGTTCGTGATTTGTTGTTGTGTAAGGAGACGTAAAGAACATCTGAAATTATGTTCATCAAGTCGATCAACTATTACAATCTTTTTACCTGTTGAATGTTTGATTGTTAATACATCCTAGCAGCTAAAAAACGTCAGAGATTCAGTACAAACTTACTGCTTCAACCACGTAAGCACTGAGGCAATTAAAACTTGCACAGAGCGCCATTTTTTTAAGGTAAGCCCTTCATGTAACAAATCATGACATTTCCCGCTGGGATTCCAGTCCCCGCGTGAGCGAGTGTGACCTGCATTGTTTACACGCATATCAACGCCTCTCGAAATGTTTAGTGTGTTAAACACCTGTGTTTATCCAAAAATCGGAGTACTGAAGTTAATTTGTGAAAATGAAAGAACCATTTCCGATGCTTTCTCGGACAAAAACATGTGTATGGATTTCAATTGCTTGGTTTAGAGAAAGAAAGGGATAATTTTCTACGCAGCTGCACATCTGACGACTTCACAGATCAAAATTGGGCTTGTTTTGCATCTTCTCATGCATGAAACTAAATTCAAAGTCTTCACTTGTGGTAAGTTTTATTTGTAATTTACATTCTTTGTCTTCGTGGCTGAACCCCAGCAAAGTAGTGTGTTGAAAGCTTTTTGTATACTTCGTGTACATTATATGACCGGTAGATCGAAGAGATCGTGTGGAGAATTGCTGTGCCTGTCTAACGCGAAATTTCGGGCACCAAAATAGTGAAATGATGCTGTTATCCGTGAAATTTCGTTTTGTACCGAAAAGTCGACGAAAAAGCGTTCTTTGTTCCAGGGAAATTTCGCTTAAAAGCCCTCGAATTGTCACTCGAACTTTCACGCGAACTTCCCTGGAAAGTTCACGTAAACAAAGAACAAAATTCGCGCATTTCGCTTGCATTACTTTTGCACAATACTGTAAGTGCCATTGCGTCACTGCTTGACAGTGAAAGTATCCTTCAACTGAGCACTCTAACATTTATGGGTCATTCCTTTCATTTTTGGCATCAAAACAGCTTTGGAATCTCGAGAATTAAATGAGATCTTGAAGAAAGTACAGATTTCCGTTTAAGCATGGAAACAGTAAAATAGTTCAATTTTTCCTTCTTGACGTAGTCACACAAGTCATAAATGTCATAGACAATGCATTAAGGTGGCTCAAAACAGTTTCCAGCATATTCCAAGACTTAAATTTTGATGTCCCATTCTAACCACACTTAATCAATTGATAGTACACAAGCATGGCCACTGTGCCGTACTGTTTCTGCTCAGCCGCTGGTCAGCAGTCACGTTTAGGATGTAAATATCAGTTCCTGATCACCGTTCTTGTCCATCAGAAAAACAAAATACCAGCGTAATATTGCCTCGAAGATAAAGACAGTAGTTATGTTATTTGATTTGTATTTCATATTCAAGTTGAGGTTTAGGTGGCACAGGTTAATTCTTACGGTGGAATCGGCGAGGGGAATTTGAACACTAGTTGTAGTGTTTGAATCGTTGGAAGAAATGTTTGCATGGAGATGTAAGTTTAACGAACAATTTCAAATTTTGATGGTTTTAGATCTGCCTGCTTGATTTATATCTGGTACGCTTCATGTTGATAAGTCCCTCAAAATGGCAGCCAAACTTGGAGATTGCCAAAAATTAGTTAAAATTAGTTAAAAAATTAAGTTCATGGAGTAATAAAGTTTTAGTAAAGGTCAGGCTGCAAAGTTTTTTTCAGTAGTTACCTTTTCTATGGCACCTACTTCCAAGCTATGTTGGTTGGATCAGTTGAGAATGCCTCACTTTTTCAAAAATCAACCTTAAATTTGATTGGGGTTTTCGCATGTGTGACTTAAGCAAACCGATATGGTGTCATTCAAGTCTTCCTGTTTGCTTGATTGAAAATTGATGTTCATGAAAGTCGCCTCAATGAATAAGATAGAGTTAATATACATGGCTGTGGTATTTGCTTTTTGCTGAGTTCAGTAGTTTTTGTAGCTTACTGCCTAAAGAGGCATAAGCTACTATGCTATCTGTCTGAGTGAGTGAGTGAGTGAGTGAGAATAGAATCCAAGCCCACAATGAACTCTGTTGATTTTGACCCGACATTTCCCGATCTTAACTCCTTTTTGCTCATGGATGTTACGTAACGTCCATGAGCGTAGAAGGCAATCAGATGGCGCTTGATCACTCACTCAATCACTCACTCACTGACTCACTCGATTCGGATTAATTTATTCATTAAAACCAGGTAAAATCGTTTCTCCTATCACTCCCCTGCTTAGTATGGTTCTTGTCCTAGGCACTTCATGGTATAGGTTCAGCAGGTTTTAGTGGGGTACTAAAAAGGCGAATTTTTTGTCCCACAACATGGAGTTCATACATATGGTGGTTAACGCGGCACAAAGATGGTTTTTGATTGAGTTCGTGGGTTGTAAAATTGAAATTTGTCAAGCTACGCAGCAGCAGCTGCAACAAATGGACATGGAAAGACTAGGACGTGCGGCAGCATAGCGTATCGCAGCATGAGGATGGGCTTTCATTCAATTTTAACAAGGAGACATTTTGTGGAGTGCTATAATTGAAAATTATAAAGCTAAGGAACATTAGCTTCGGCAATATGGAAAAGGCGACGATGTCACAACCGAAAAAATGCCTGGTAAAATGTTACCTGGAGGAGGAAACAATGCAAAGGGGAATGAATGGGTTTTTTTGCGGGTGAAGGAGATTAAAGTCTATTGCTTACTGCAAACAGTCTGTTTCTCGCTATACAGTGTGTAGGTTAGTGTCTTTTGCCTTTTTCTTTACATTTTTGGCCTTCATGCTACCCTTTCCTCGTTTATGCCTGCAAGGCAGGGCATATTTGTTAGGGATATACTTGGCCTTGTTTTAGGAAAGTGTTGCAAAGTTAGGCATAGCGTGACAAAGCCTTACAGTTACAAACATTTCAGAATTAAGAAGCTTGGTTACATATTACAGTCGGAAATATTACCTATGTATAAGCCTTTGTTGTTAACATAGCCATGTGAATATCTCTACTACGTGTCGCATGTGGAAATATTAGTTCCTCACTCACTTTCCGAGGAGCACAGGGGTAGACTGATGCATTAGAGGGTGTAAAAATATCAAGTCTTTATCAAAGCGCCGGAGCACGCTTGGGAGAAATTTCCAATGAATAGAAGGGTTGTTGTATTTTGTACTAACTATCTTTTAAATCCCACCAAACAACCTACTATACCCCATAACAATTTAAATTGATTTCCCTCGATAAAGCTTCAAATATATTCATCATACAGTTCATTAGGTAACTGTTCCTATACTTAATACATTTCTCATCCCCTTCGGCAGCATTACGCCACTTCTGTTGAATTAAATTTGATAAGATAAGGAATACCATAATTTAAAGCAATAAGTGCAGAGGCATGAATTGAACTTTAGCGTAAATAATGCTGGTACGATATTTGTTTTGAAAACCAATGTGTTGTGGGAAATGATTTCATGACTGATGTTGTAGCTCAGCGTTTGTTGAAACTTTAGATAAGATAGTTATTTTCGTAACCACGCCATGTCATGTCATGTTTGGAGATATCTTTTTAGCTTGAGTATTTCTGTGCTATGCTCTAATGTGCAGAGAATGGCATGTTTTTGGCAAGATAAACGCATCATGTTTTAACCCAAGACAGTGTTATTGTATTTAGCACGACTTTCCGCTAAATTGCAATAAGAATTGTTAGATCTTTTTCATAGGAGTAATATTTATTTATTTGGTGAAATAAGGTAATAGGTGAAACAGAGATGTTTGGGAAGAACGCATGTGCTGTTGTGTTGTTTAATGGTAACCAGATGTCGATGTACTGTAATTGTATGGGGGATAACAAGTTGTTAAGTGAATTTGTCATCATATGTCACAGGCGAAATCATGCGATTGTGAAACATGTATAGTAAGCTAAGTTGACCTTTATGAAAGTGATAAGATTTGCTAGGGTTATCGAATGGTATTCGCGAGAATGTGAGTGGTGCTTTTACTTTTGCAAGGAAGCTCTGTGACATAGTTTGTCTTGAGAGCAACCGGAGCACTTTAGAAAGTACATGTAGAGATGGCGAGCAGCGAAACGTTTTTTAAATTTTTCTTTAGCTAATAACTTTTTCTTTAATACAAAGAAAATGTTTTGGACCCATTCCAGTAGCTTGGAGCCAATTACGTCTTAATTGTTTGATGCCAAATTACTTCAGGTGCCTTCACACAAGCTTCAATGTTGATATCTAAAGCTTTGTAATCGGACATTGTGAACAGATCACAAAAAGACAGTAAATTGTTTTTTGTTAAATTATTCTTATCAGTGCTGGCCTGATGGGCCGCTTGGCACATACACTCTTTTTTTATAACACGTTTTATAAGAATATCCAGGCTGAACTTTGCGAAATTTTAAGAATATTTTAAGAATAAAGCCGGGGCTGAGATTTTTGAAAAGAATAGATATAATTTTGTGTGCTGAAACATCTGTAAATACAATACAATTTTCTTTTGTTTTTTTAACCGTATAAAACAATGCTTGCTGGTTAACAAGGAGTTTACTGCAGTGATTACACTTGATTGTCCTTGACATATTGAAACAAAATCGGGTACTTTCATTTCCATCATGCTATATCTAGTGTCGGCGTTTTAAGTGACATTTAGACCTCACTGACTGCAATGAAAAACGATGGAGCACATGCACAATGTAACACAATAGTTCTAAATACCAAACACTTATAATTGATACCCCAATAAATTCTAAAATGGAAATGTCATAACCTATAATTTAAGAATAATACAAGAATGTTTTCAGCCTAAATTCGGCAGAAAAATTAGAATATTCAGCCTGAGCCAGAAAAACAACATTCTTATAAAACAAAAAAGATTGTATGCAGACTTTGACTTCCACCATCTGAGTTTCCATTTGCAGAGCGAGTGCTTGGGCAAAACGTTTCCCATGAAAATCATGATAATCACTTGATTTTCATGCGAATGACTGTACAGGTGACATATATATTCATACCAATAGTTTTGCACAAAGATTCGTTTTGCCACAGGGGCAAAAGTAAACTTGGGATTGGGCTATTCATCCATGAGCTGCTGAGGGAGCCTTTGATTTGTTTTGGAACCCCGTCAGAGGTTACTCGGAATTAGAACATGATCAGATGAGAAATCTTTGATCTGCCATATGCTTTCAAAGCTGTTAGTATATGCAAACCATCGTTAATGGCTGTCGCCTTCAGGAATGTCTATTTGCTCAAAATTGGGGCCAACTCTTTCGGAGATGGAATTCAGGATATTTTTAAGGATACAGAAAGTAATTTGGGACCATTTTCTCTCTTCTAAGGCTGAAATTATCCAGAAGTAAGCTTTTTTATAACTTGAATGTGACAAAGGCCACAAATTGAATAAATTATCGGCTCTTCGCACTGTCTCGCTTTCTTTTTTGTTTCATTTTCTTCTGTAGCCTGCCGAGGTCTTTTTTTCATCTAAATCTCCTTAGAAAAGTTTGAATAAGATGTTCCCATTCAATTTTCAATTTTTGACTGAAACGTCGGTTCTTTTCCCGTTGTTGAGTTGATCAACAAGATTAAGAGAGCTAGGTCACAAATAGAATCCTAATTAATTCTAACATGACGATGCTGGATTTTTAAGGAATAGATTTTACTACTGCCGATGTGTGGTAGGTATTAACGCTAAAGAGATATATCGCTTTAAAGTCAGGGTTTTGAAAAGATTTCTTTGAAAAGTGTTGGTTCAGCATGACTTTGTAATCAGAGATTTTTGGTGATCGTGACGGAAAAAATATCTGGAAAAGGAGGAAAAGGTCATTTCAGCGACGATTCAAACAAATGTTAATTTATATATGTTCCAGGCTGAATTTCTAGCGAAAAACTACAGTTTTCGGGTGTACACTTCGGGAAGCAATTAATCTCTATTGAGAGAGCCAAATATTTTTTTTTCGTTCTGGGTGCGTTAGAGAGAAATGCTCTCAAGTTGCAATAAACCACAGTTTCTGGTGCTTCATCACGAGTAATAATAATAATAATAATATACGTAATTGGCCACTCCCCCTCGGGGCATTTTAGGACCAATGCAAACAAACAATGATAAATTAATATTCAAATAAACATAACCAGGTTAAGAATCCCAACTGGCGGGAGACAGACCAGTTGGCTATTTACAAGCGTAACTGAGAAGTTGAACTCGGGGCTTCCGAGAACAACATCAGCAAGCGGTCAGAACGGGATTTGAACCCCCGACCTACGGATTTCAAATCCACCGCTCTAACCACTCTAACCACTCGGCCAAGTACCCTTGAAGCACCCTTGAAGACCAGGCACGATTTTGACCGATAAAATATTGATACCATGCAACTAGATAAATAGTGTACCTCCTGCCGCCTGGTTCTCCACAGATGGCCCTGCTTCCTCTACCATAGTAAAGAAGGTTCCAACCTTTCGACCGTCCAAAACTTGACGAATGACATAATCATTGCTGGTGCCATTTGCTATCACTACACTGGTACCTCTCTCAAGTGCCCATGCTGCAGCCTGGAAGGTCATGCAACTGAATTAAGAACAACTGCTAGGAGAAGCTAGCCGACTGAAATGTACCTGGATGTGTTCACTAGGTGACTTACATCTATAATTACAATGCCAACCCAAAAATCTCTCTAAAAGTACCTCACTACCAAATTGGACTTGGACTTGAAAGCTTTAGATTAACATGTTGCAACTATTAGTCAGAGTTGGACACCTGCATTTGGTTACATGAGCCAATCATTTTAAATCCTCTCAACTACATCCACCAATCACAACATTGATAGCAATCACTATAGTAACCACTTCAAATGAGTGGCTAAAATTGTGGAGGTTTATCTCCAGTGACTGTTTTCAGAGAAACTTACCTGTGATATTTCAAGCTTTTCTAGCTAAAATAACAATTTTATTTGTAATTATCATATTTGACTATTAAAGCTATTGTTCAAATGAAACTTTTACTTCTTTGGGAAATTGTAACGGCTATGATTGATTGGTAACAAGACATCGTGTCATCTCATTCTGCCTGTAATCATGCTCATGATTAACAAATCAGACTACTGCTTTGCGGTTGTCTGACATTCCAGGTTGCGTGATTCAAAGTCCCGACCATGCTTTGGCCGAGTGGAGGTCTGCATCTGGTCACCGACTAATAATAGTAATGATAAATAATGTCAATGATAATGGTAATGGTAATGGTAATGACAATGACAATGACAATGACAATGGCAATGGCAATGGCAATGATAATGTGGCGAAAACTAGATGATCGGTTCGCTTTCAAGTGAGCTTTGAGTACAGATTGCAGATTTAAAGCAGCTGCCTGGACTTAAGAAAACAAAAATGGTAATGTAGAGTATCAGTTCTAAGTTTAATTTAGCTTTTAGCATGATCGGCAAAGCCAAGGCCGATAAAATAACCGCAAAACTTGTAGGGAAAAACTCGTGCTTTCGCTTTAGCGTGAATAATTAATTTGAACATGCCATGCGGTAAATCACGTCCGTGAAATTTTGAACATTTTCGTGCTTTTAAACAAGTTTTTTTTTGTCTTATCTTGACTGAAAACTTATTGTTATCGAACTTCCTGACATGTTTCTTTCATTTGGTTGCCTTTATTTGAGAATTTTAGGTTTTAAAAGTGAACAGTATTTTGGCATGCTGAATTTCTGCATATTTAATTTACGGCGACCGCCATGGTTTGTTTGTCTTATGCATTTTCTTCCCTGAAATATGTTTTATTGAGTCTTGTTCAGCTTCTACAGAACGTTTGAGGAAACTGAGAACTAGGTGGGCACTTAATTTACACAGTTGAAAAACGATTTATCTCAAATTAATTGGCTTGTTTTTATCGTGTTTTTAATGTACAACTTTCATCTTTCTTTGGCTGTGCTGTATAATTTCATTAGGCAGTGAAAAATTATCTAAATTTCATTTCTTAAATTGGTTTTTACATGTGTTTGTCACCTTTATGGTCTGGTGTTTTCTTAACTGTTATCCGTTATTGTAAAAGAATGAAAATTCTGTTGTATTCCATTTCGTTTTGTTCTCTATAGTAAAAAATTAACTCATTTTTGCATATTAAATTTTCTCGGCTTTTGCTGCGCGACAAAGGAGAAAATATAATTTCTTGTTTTCCTACAGGTTAAACACATCAAGTTGAGCTCTTCCTGTTGATATTTTTTACTATTTTGGCTGTTCATTTATTGAACTTTAAATAAACAATGTCTTGAAACCTGATCTTGTGTCTGTGGTTACTGCGCATATGGTTTATTTATTTTTTTGCTTTCGCTCGCTCTGAAATATTCGAAAAAATGCCTGGAAATTGGGGGTGGGTCACAGACAGTTTGATGGGAGGTCAATGGGTTAATGTTGTGACCGAAACAGTGACGGATGGGTCCCGGGAATGGAGTGTGGAAGAATTGCCTGTTGAAATAGCCATCAGTGCTTGAGTTGCAAGCATACATGGAGAGGACCCAGGGATCGTCAATCCAAGGTGACGTCTTGATATGCCATTGTGGAGTAGGAGGAAGTGGCATCACCAGCAGAGGTCTGACCTATTGTTGTCAGATAGAAAGCAGTGGTGAGAGTCCTGGTGTGCATGGAGGGTGTTGAGAAGGGTTGACATGAAAATACAAGCAGTGAAGACTGTAGTGGACTTTCCACTGATGATGGAAGAGCCATGGGGAAAACTGAGATCAAGGTTGACACAGGGTGTTCCTGAATGGCTGTAGGCGATTTGAAGGGGACTGGTAATGATGTCAGCGCAGAAAGGGTTTGATTTGAAAGGACTGCAGGTGGCACTGAGGTGGTACTTTGTGTCAAGGAAAGAGTCAATCATCAGCAGAGAAGAGAGTGTGGATCCATGGTTCTGGTGTGACCAAAGAGGGAGATGACGTGTGGTAAAACCAACAGGCCAACCAAACTGAAGGAAATCGCAAAGTCCGGTGTCAGGATAGTCACGAAGCCTCGAGCACCATTCTGAGATGCTGAGGGCTGATGGAACAGGAATCTTTAATAGGTGAACGCGTTGGGGCTGGAAGCAGATTAGAGTTGGGTGTGCATGGCGATCAGCTAGGAAGTCAATTGTGGTTTGATGGGCAGAGGGCGTGGGGATAGTGAGGCGGGAGAGGTGTTGACAGGAGATGGAGGCGACGATGGTCAGTCATGCGAAGCAGAGTCTTGGCCACGAGAGAGAACAGGGAACTTGTGTTTGGGGCAGTTGCGGGCGCGGTGGTTGGAGTGTTTGCAGACAATGCAGACATTAAGTTTAGGACATGATGTGCTGCTGCAATCGTTGTGCCAGGTACAAGCATGGCATATGTTCGAGCAGGCAACAGAAGTAGCCAGTGGCTTAGGTGGTTGTTTTGCTTCTAGTAAGTAAATGAGTGAGTGAGTGAGTAAGTAACTTAACACTTTATTTATAGAGGGTAACACTAAATAGCTAAAGCCTAATAAACTTGTGGCCCTCAAAACTTTGAAAAAATTACAGCATACAAATATCTAAAAAAATACCATGTAATCTAAAAATTCTATTAAACATTAAATATCAAGCTAAATACTAAAATGATTTTAACTAAGCTGTTCTTTAAAAATTACATTAAATGTGACCCTATTTGGGAAAAGCGGGCTTAACGAAAATAGCGTTGGAGTGTTTTTTTCGTTGCAATGCATTTTCAATGCGTTGGAAATGCATTGAAGAGCATTTCCATTGCGTTTTGAAACGTTGGCAATGTTTTTCAATGGAACCGAAATGTGTTGCAAATCCATTTCAAAATCATTTCAAAACATTGTCAATGCGTTTTCAAACATTGACAACACTCAATGAAACGGCCGGCTGTTTGGAATCATTCATAGAACCGCTGCAGCCAGAAAAGAGTGAAGACTGAGGGAATGTCCATGAAAGAATTTTGACTGAGGCAGTGTCCGTGGTTAAATTCTCTTCCTAGGTATTTAGGGTGTTTATGACAACTATAAACAATAAAAACGAAAAACAAATTACCGAGGCAAGTGCCTTGGTTTGCCTGTTACTAGCTACGGCGCTGCGCTGCTATCAGTGATTGAAATCTTTACAACGAACTGTTAACTACGCTGGCATATACAGCATCTTTGAACTTGAGCAGAAATATCACATACATTGAGTTTTCCAATGTAATTTTGCAGAGAACACCAAACATTAATATTGGAGGGCAAAACGAGCGATGTTATGGAAACGATGTTGGGAATTTTCAATTTGTAACCTTATTCCGAACATACCGGAAGTTCGAAATGGAAAGCTTGATAGCAGACAGAAAGGTCAAAATGATGTCACGAAAGCAAACTTCAGACAAGCGGTCTACTTCTCAATTTGTTCCAGTGAATAAAGAAATACTCTTCTTTCACAAAATTTTGTTCAAAAACCGCTTAAAATCGGGATCAGGCTGATAAATTGATCCTGACAATTTTAGTTGGCAACTACAACAACGCAACATCACAAACATGATTTGAATGGCACAAAGGAATGTCAACGTTTCGCACAAGCGATCACAAATTTGAACTTGTGATACTGAATAAATTTTGTTTCGCAGGCCTCCTAAAATTTTTCTTTTACACTGGTGCAGATTAATCCCTTTTGTAGTAAAGTTATCAAAAAGGTCTTCGCTAACCACTGCAATAAAACACCATAAAGATAAAAGGTGAAAAACGAGCCATAAACATAACAAAGAGGTGCGTGACCTTGTCTGCCTTAATAGTGTCTGCTTCGTAATGTTCGTATAAAACTACCAGGGAAAATAGATAAATTTTCAGTACACCCTTCAGTCTCGTTGGCTCTGAAAACCAACAGTTAATGAAGCTTCAAAAATCTTTGAAATGCCTCAAGCTGTTCGCGATTAAATGCAACCGACGGTGTAGCAGTTTTGATCACCCCAAGTCACGCACTGCACCATGCATTCGACGAAGATATTATTTATCATCAACGTAGTCTTGACTCGCTCTTGGTAAAAGAATGCAGTTCAGGAAAGTTCACTCCTTTTATTGTGTTAAGTATTTCTGATGACGCCTTCACTGAATGGTTATTCTGCGGCAAAAACAATGACAGAAAAGTTAATGAACCTCGGGGGCAAGCTGCCAAACAAATAATGCCCTAACCAATTTTTTTTCTGCATTTCTAATTCTAGTGGGTATTGGCTGTTGCTCCGCAAAAGTTTCAATGTAAGTTGTGGTAAATTGCTCTTTATGAATTAAACAAAATCAAATTCTCTCAGATGCAGAATTTTGATGTTCAATTGAATATCTGTCGCTTGAAAACAAAGCGCTATTGGCTGTGTCGACAGTGTGTGGTCAGCTTTGTTGCAACAGGGCGAAACGTCCTTGTTTTCAATATTTTGTGCAGCATTTGGATCAAACGTTGAAAAAAGTTGCCAACGCATTCAGAAACATTTCATCCATTCTTAAACATTCGTTGAACATTGTCAACTTTTTTACAATGAACTGAGTAACATTGCAAATGCACTTAGAACCATTATCAACGCGTTGTAATGCATTATCAACGCATTAAAAATGCATTGAAAATGCTAACAACGCTATTTTCGTTAAGCCCGGTTTCCCCAAATAGGGTCACAAATAAACTCTTCTTAAACGCAGGAAGAGAAACTCTACTTCTTAATTCTAAAAATAATGTATCCAAAGTTTGCAAGCTCTAACTAAGAAGGACTTTCCACCTTCTGTCCCACGTATAAACCTAGGACAAACTAAGTTAAGTTTAGCATACCTATATTTCTAGAATGGACTTGATTATTAAAAGTTACAGTAAAATGTTTTATTAAATAATTGGGTAAGGTAACCTGAATAAGTTTGAAAATTAGAGAACAACAGCTCATCTTATTTTCTTCGTAATTGTACAGATTGCAAATTTGGATCGGCAGACAGAATAACCCTAGCCCACCTTTTTTGCAGCTTCAATACTCTGTTCAAAGATTCCTTAAACAACAAGACCACATAACACTAGCGTAGGATATTATATGATGAATTATTGAATTATAATATAACAGTCTTTGCCTAAGAGGCAGATCAGATGAACTCTGATCCCTTCCGAGAAGCGCTATACATTGAGAAAGCTTCTTGCAAATTTCATCAACATGTTGACTAAACAGTAAGCAACTATCAGTGTCTAAGCTCAACAGAGTAGCACTAGAAATATTGTTCACTAGTTCATGATCACTAAACTTCACCATCAGGTAGTGGGGCAGAAGGGATGAACTAGTGAGACAATCTCAGACAGCGCAGAGTGTCATGCTGGACTGTAAGTACATTTTGAGTCATCAGCTGCCTGTATGTAACGTGTTACTTCAAGGCCCAAAAATAACTTACAATTACTGTTTGACAAGAAGGTTTTAAATTTTACTGTGGTGTTTTACGTCGAATTTCGTTTATTTTTAATTCATTGATATGTTGAACTAGCAAACGTAATATTTTATTTTTTCAATGCCAACAGTTGTAACTTGATACTTTTGTTTTCCTTGCAAAGTTTGTAACATGATACCTTTTTTTTCCATATCCCTTAAGCCCCAGGCCTGGGCCCTAATTTACATATTCAAGATGGTGACCTAAGACTTAAGTAGTAACCAAGTAGTAATGTGAAAGCACAGCCCTATGTGCTTTCACATTTAACATCCGAGACTTCGATGACAAACGTGTAGCTCTAGATACAAAGCAAATTAAGATCATTAAAGACCTGCAATCGACCGCTGTAATATTAAAACTGGACAAAGGAGTAGTTTTGATCCCCATACAGGATTATACACATGCCATGGACAGTCTGTTTTCTGATCGTACAAAATTTAAGCCCATTAAGACAGTTCCCACTCGTTGACGACTTATTTCCATCCAGAATTACCTTCGTAGCCTTGTAAGGCAAGGCGAACTAGACAAAGATTCATATAAAAACATCCGGCCCTGAAACACCAAACCTGCTCGTGCTCATGGCCTTCCGAAGATCCACAAAGCTTTTCACCAGTTTCCAAAGTTTCGCCCTATTATTGATACAACCGGTACCACACACTACTCCATTGGTAAATTCATCAGTGAGCTTCTACGACCACTCACACTGAATGATTTCACATTGAAGGCAATATCTCCAGCTTTGTTCGCCAAAGGTTATGAATTCGTCTCTTTTGATATGGAATCTCTCTTTACGAATGTTCCTCTCCAGTGGACACTGAAAATCATTATAGATCGAATCTACAATAAGAAGCTTTTCTCAAGAAATCTACACTCAAGAAATCTACACTTTGCAAACTTATCCGTGACACATGCACAAAAACCGTCTTTTCTCGCAACAGCCAGCTGAATGAACAAACCGATGATGTTAACATGGTGGATCACTTGGTCCAGTGCTGGCAAACATCATCATGACAGAATCAACATCGCTAGTGATGGCCTTGGTATCTACAGAAAAGATTCTTTTACTGGACAGTACACTAATTTTGACAGCTTTGTACCTTGGTGAGACAAAATCTCTTGGGTCAGAGCACTGATTGACCGCGTACAACGAATCTGCACTCCTAACAAAATTAAAACCGAGCTTAAGCTGATAAGGAAGTTTTTATCGTGGAATGGTTTTCCTAAACGTGTTGCCAACCTATTAATTGATCACTTTACAACAAATGCACAGAACAGGGCTTCAGATTATCTTCAGTTGCCAACGACACCTCCCACAACAACCAGCATCCCACTATTTGGCTTACCATCCCATTCGTCGGTGACCTAACAACACAACTTGTTAAGAAGCTTAAACGTCAGCTTTGGAGATGTCTCGTCGATCTGAATGTTGACATCCAAATAAAAGAGAAGACCACAAAATTGAGCTTCTTCACAAGCACTAAGGACAAAACGCTGCAATTAAGCCAATCAAATGTTGTTTATAAATTCATCTGCCCTGGTTGTAATTCTTTGTACATCGGCAAAACGAACAGAACTCTGCTTGTCTGAACACAAGAACACACGCTCATGGACAAAGAAAGCACTATATATAAACATCTGCACGATTGTGATAATACATGTAATTATCAAACACATACAAGATCTAGACAACTTACTAGATATTCTCACTAATGAGAACATTTCACCTACTACTGTAATGAAAAAAGAATTAAATTTTTTCACCCAAACCGTGCGTGAAAACACAAACATAATAGATCGCGATGATAACTGGAATCTATTACTATATAAAGAAGCTTACCATATCAAGCGTTTAACACCATTTCTGAACAATGGCTTAAAAGCCAGTAGGGAACTCTGCCTATTCTCTTGACAGTTTCGTTTCTTTGTTTTTTCATTTTTTTTTTATTTTCACGTGGATATACATTGTACAATCTTGCAGTATTTAAATTTCTGCTACCTGTATCCTGCCTTAGTCCGAAGATGATATAGATTTAAATCGAAATATTACAAGCACATAACACCGATTCCTTGGATTTGTTGTCTATCAAGTTTAGTCACAATGCAATTACTCGGTATAGCATTTATTCTTTATTTACTAAAGCTATCAGCAGGTAATGGATCTCTTATAATTTATATGGAACATGTTATGTTTGTTTACACTTGTGGGGCAACTTACTCAGTCCCCCTCCTGAGCGTGCATGTGCAATGCATTCTGGTAAACAATAAGGTCAAGGGTTGTTTATATATGAGTCATGAAATGTCTGCTAATTTGTGGGACAGTTTACTCTGTCTCTGCTATTTGAACACATGTGTAGTATAACAAAGACTGCCCCAGACAGGAATTGAACCTGGATCTTTGAGACCACAACTCAACATCTTATCCATTAGACCACAACATCTTAATGAGAAAAAACAAAAGATTACAAATTTGAATGGATATGTAAGTGAGAATCCAAGATATACAGAGGTTATTTTCAACCAATCAAGAGCAGAATTAAGAATTTAAGATGGTGGTGCCCATTTAAGATGAAAGTGCGACCATGTTGGAAAACAGCATTGAGGAGGACCTGGGGTCGATTTCCATGGTGCCAAAAATGTCATGCAACTTCAAAATCAATACATTGTCTTGTGGTCCTAAATGGTCATGGTGAAGTTGGCTGTCCCAAAGTTTTTATTTACAGTTGATGTGATGTCCTACGGGATTTTATCAACTTAATAAATGTAGATGGTGATGTAGATGTAGATCATGGGACAATGACCTCATCGGTAACCAATTAGATATGAATTTAAGTATGTAAAGCTGGGTTCCCAATGATCTGACATAGAAACAGGGTGGGACGAACTTTGTTCAAACATGGAAGTATTTCAGGGCAATCTCTGTTTCATTTTGGATTTGGAAGGGTTCTTCATTTCACGCCAGACAATTGGGCTATTTCACTTGGAACCAAGAACATGGCTGCCATGCTTTCTTCTTTCCCGTTCCTTACAAGACCTTGTGTGACAAAGACAAACGAACGGCGAATCTTTTCATCAGTAAAATTCACAGGCTCTCCTATTAACCCCCTTCAAACCGAGCATGCGCAAAAGCCACGGATCGTACGCACCTTGATCAAGGACTTGTACCAAGATTACAGTACTGCCGAGAGAACCGTGGTGGGCTACAAAGGAGGCCACATGGAGAAAGATATCTTGACACAACTGAACATTCCTTTGCGCAATCTAGAAACAGTAGGGTGTCCCAAATACGATGTATTGAAATATCAAACCCCCTTTCAACTATTGTTACCCAGTTGCGGTTTTCATGCCCACGACAACATGCATCATTGTCCAGTCACGGAATGTAGCGTCTTTTGCCATTGGTACAAAAGTGAAAATTAAAACTTGTAACAGTGATGTCATTAAATTGACAAAAACTAGTAATTTCAATGTGAAAGTGAGTGCTGGCGAAGAGGTATATGTATACCGTAAAGACTTGTGTTTAAGCTGCACCCCCAACTTTCAAGCATGATTTCGGAAAAAATAAGAACTCCAAAAAGCACTCGTCATTTGTTCGCAGATGTTAACAATAAACTTGACAAATATCTGTATAGTTCCAGTGACATTAATAAGTTAATAAACTTTGAAAATACCTTTTAAAAGCTTCTGTTTAGTCAGTTTCCCTAGTCCCTGTAACTGATAACAGTTATCTTCATTGCTGAAGCCCTCAGTTGAAACAAAACGACGGAATTTGAAGGAAAATAAGCGCAGGAGAACGATGCAAAACTTTTGCTTAGTAACCACGAAGTCATTTAATATAAATAATAATCTTTATTGAGGATATCAATTTCACTGATAAGTGATTTACAAAAGAGTCCTCGAAAATTAAAATAGAACAAAAAGGAAAATATAGACTAAAATATA
>CM042747.1:33834401-33847588 GCA_022496165.2 Catalaphyllia jardinei | reverse complement strand
CTCGACTCAACTCGACTCCACCATCACAACTATACTCTACCATCACAACTCGACTCAACTCCACTCTGGCAACACAACTATACTCTACCATCACAACTTGACTCAACTCGACTCCACTAACACAACTACATGTATATCACAACTTAACTCAACTCGACACCACCATCACAACTATATACTCTACCATATCATCAAACCTCGACTTATTAACTCGACTCCACCAACAAAACTATATTCTACCACCACAACTCGACTCCATTATGACAACTCTTAATAACTCTACTATCACAACTCCATTCCCTTCAAGAACCACATTACAACTCCACTGAACTTGACTAGTGCGTCAACTGGCACCCGGTTTATGAAGCCCAATTTGGCATAGAAATTATCGTAGATTTCTATGAGTCTATGCTTTCATCACCAATCTCCTTCTACAGAAAAAAATTTGAGTGCTGATTTTTTCTTTCATTTGGGAATTCAAGTTAGTTTGGACATTGGTTTGACTTTATACTGTTACACTTATTACCGGTACTCCCATTTCATACTGACCCTACAAATGTAACTTGCTTTACACCCAATATTGTATACGAATTGGGGTCATATGCCACATGGTTGAGGGACTTAGTGCACTGCAACCACAGGTTATTTGAACAAATTACATGCTACAATTTGAGTGACTCCGAGAACAAACTGAACATTGGATTGCTACACACAAATGATTTCAAAAATAGCTTTAGTTAAGTGACACCACACTGTGGAATCGCCTTCCTTATGAGACTAGGTGCACAGAATCCCTCAGGCCATTGAAACGCAAAATTAGCAAAGCTCTATAAGGCATGGCATTCACAGAAAACAGCTCTTTAATATAGTCTAGTTTATAGTTATAGTTGAACAGTTTTAGTTTTAATCTTTCTGTAAATAGCTGATGAATTGCTGGTGGTTACATAAAGTTTCATTCATTTCCTATGTTAACCAATTTTAGCTTGTGAGCACACGAAGATGTTGAAGCAAGAGCTCTGTACACTAGAGGCGTGCTTGTGTTGAGAAATCTAATTTAATTACAGAATTTAACATTTGACTGGCATTACAACAATAGAAAAATAAAAAAAATGTTTTCAAGGCTATTAGGCAACATGTGACCTTTTTCGAGGCAGATATTGATCTCTTTCTTTTAAATTTTTATTTATTTCTTTATTTTTTAATGAAGACGTGTTTCGTCTCAATCTGAGGCTTGTTCAGGGGATGATTGCAACTAACACTGATCAGCATATACAGCACATAAGCCTGCCTAACTCTAACTTCTTTTGGAAGTGAATAACTACAGAAAGCATGCTCTAAACACACCTTACAAGAAACACCTTAATGCATATGTTATTGTGTGTTGTTATATTTTGTCTGGTACAAGCGAACTCACTAACAGCATCATGCTGTCGCATTAAGGCATCATCATATTTTGTAACGGTCCCCTTCCCCCGCCCTGTCATCAGAGAATCAAGTGACAAGGAGGGATGTTGGCGCAGTAACTCGGAGTGAGTGATTAATAGATGGGTGCTGGTTTAGTGACCCAATATCGGCTCGGACACACTAATAAGCAGTGAAACTGCGATACTTGAGAACAAGTCTGCAGGCCTTGGTCTTGCCTTCTGCAGAGGTGGACCAAGTAAACACAGGAGACTGAGGTGTGGAAAGGAAATTGCCCACCAGACGCCAAGGTCTGGGACCAGTCTTACCATTTGTGACCTCACATGGGAAAACACTAACGCTTTACCGTTTAATGGATGAAACCGTTTACCATCCGTTTTCTATCCATTTGCTGTCCGTTTAAACGTTTTGTGGAAACCGTTTTAACCGTTAAGCAAATAGTTTAACATTTGGAGCAAACCGTTTAAAAAAAATTTGCATCCATTTAAACGGCTTCAGCTGCTGTTTAGAAAATCTTTAGCATCCGTTTAAACGGCAACAGAGATCTGTTTTGAACATACACGCATCCGTTTTAATGGCAACAGTTATCTGTTAAATAAGGCAAATATTCGCTTAATTACAACAAGAATCCGCTAAAAGGTAGCAGCAATTCATTCAACACAAAGAAACAAGCTAGTTCAAGTGTCACGATCGTGTGTTTATTTTTGTAAACAAACTTTGAAGAGGATTACATTGCTGACTAGAGTTAATTTGTCTTTAACTGACATCAAAACAAACACACCTGTGGAGCTTCTCTTCCAAAAGGGCTTTTCCATTTAACTTAATGTAAAATGCATTTTGTTAGGGAAAGACAGATATCGAAGAATGTGAAACCATTTGATGTGGCAGTGCTTTGCCCTGCAGTCTCAAGTCGTACGGAGCGAAGCGTGTCTTTGACACTTTGCATACATGACCCTGGATTTTAGTCCACACTGTTCCCAATGTTGCCTACCCGCCGAACTAAACTTTCACTCCTGTGATCTTATGAACGAAAACAATATTACCTGCTGATCCACTGTTTTTCTGATCTAAAGCTTTAATTAGCCCACCTGACTGGGTTCTTGTGTTGCACGTGCTATGTGTTACATGCAACACATTGTTATGTAACACTTGTGTCGTCTCCAAGCGTGGTCAGTCGCTTCTTGTTTTACCATTTCCGTTCGTTTTTTTTTTGCATTTCGGTGAAACTGATAAAAATATTTCTGGAAATCTATGTGTGGCATTGAAGTGTCTTATTTACATCGGGTGAATTCCACTGGAAATGTTAGTGGGTTACTATACTGGCATGAACAGCTACTGTAATGTTGCGCTCGTCAGTTCGAAGACAAACATGGATTCGCTCTTGTTTATTTTACATCAGTCCCACACTATTTCATGAACAAGATAATCATCCTAACTGTAGATGATTACTTTGACTGAATGATGACAGATGTTTTAGCATTTAAGGAGATATTGTAAGTAAACTTTGTGCTTCCAGTTTTACAATACTAGTAATTGATTGTTTGAAATTTGGATACCTCAGTGCGAAAGTTTATAAACATTTCAGTGTTTGCTAGCTGTTTTAACCCTTTAGCTATCCGTTTAAAAAATTTACGCTTGCTGTTTAAAACGCTTTAGTCATCCCTTTGAAAAAATTTAGCTAGCCGTTTAAACGCTTTAGTCATCCATTTGAAAATTTTTGCTATCCGTTCGAACGGTTTAGCAAAGCATTTGCTGAGGTTCCTTAACCGTTACACAGTTTGGTCAAACGGTTTAAATGTTTTGAAACCGTTTATAGACTGTTTATATACCATTAATTTTTAGCCGTTTAACGGAAAACCGTTAGTGTACGTCTTCCCATGTGAGGTCACATTTTCCTTTGCCTTGGCTTGTCTGATATGTCAATCAAAAAAGGAGATTGTGCAAAATTTGGCAACAGTCAATACAAATCAATATTGCAGATACTTACGGTGTCCTGTCTTGAAGTGCTAGAAGTTCAGTAGGTCTGCTGCCATGTTATAAAGTGAATCCAAGCAATGATTATGTATTAAAGGTGCTGTTGCAATGCACCATGGACCAGTGACACCATTAGCAGCTAACAGGAAGGTTTCCACGTCATTGTGACGTCTTGAATAACGCTGACGCGCGGAGTACCAACTAGGAGTTGACGCATGCAAGGTTCAATGTCCTTATTTGGTCAAAAAATTGATACAAGAGAACTGCAAAATATATCGTCATTAAAAATCAAGTCGGCCATTTTAAAGGTCTCGTGTTTGAAATTGGGTTCTCTGACTGGTTCATTAAAAGAATACTTGATTCTCATTAGGAACTGGTTAAGCCGATGCTACTACTTTTAAAAAATCTGCAGTTACTGTATCTATTTTTCAAAGCTAATAAAGTTACTGCGGTTGACTGAGTTAGTAACGGTTACAAAATATGAGCAAAACTTCAAAAGACTAAAATTAAAGCGGGGTTTTGGTACCTAGCTAGACGACAATGAACAAAATAAAACTACACCCAGTATGAATTTATAATGAAAAGGTTGTTCACTACCGACGCTTCTATTTAGGGTAGGTTTCAAGTCCCGTATTAACAATGTTTTCTTGACTTTACACTGTATATCATGCAAATAAATTACCCACTTGCTCAGATCTCCAAATGGTCCCATTTGATGTTGTGATCGGCCGGTAGAAGTTTACCCTGGTCCCAGAGGATTTTCCTGATTTTTCACCGCATAAGAGAGCTGCGAGAGAGCCGCGAAACGGTGAGAATGAAAAACCTTTGGTTACCTTGAACTTGAATCTCATTTTCATGCAGATGCCAGGGTCAGAATCTGACCCTCGAGCTCGGATTGGTTGATATTTTTACAAACACGCAAATAAATACAATTGGTCTGTTTGATTGGCAATACCGAGGGGACGGTGGGGATATTTGTTACTGCACTTCTTGTGTGTAAACTTTTGCTTATATCGATCTCTACCAGGGAAATAATTTGTTTGCAAAGTACTGCAGTTCTCAGTTTATATAAACGTTCAAGATTTGTCTGTGTTCTACATTGATTTTGTTTCTGACAGTGCCTTCGAAGGAATTTGACTCTGTGCTCGAGGAGCATTTTCCAGAGACTGAAGGATGTTAAGATACAAATAATGCTGTCTTCCTGAACGTATTTCTCAGGATCTTCTGATCTCGAGCAAAAATTTGGCCATCACTTTTTCTCATGCCAACTTAAACCTTCTCCTGTAGGCGGGTTAGTAACAAGGTGTTTTCAGGAGCCACCTTTGTCATCCTTAACACAAACTATCTGATTGGATGTATAAAAAATACTCTGTTACTTCTTTCTGTGGCATGTGCTGTATTGAATGATGGTCTCCTAATTTGGTAAAAACTAGTGGCTAGACATCTGGAGGGTCCACTGCTTACAGATTAACAGGGAGAGTGCTGGGTTGTGTTTGGTTGTTAAATTTCACACAGTTTTTTTGGGAACACTCTGACCACCAGCAGCTCTTTAATTCCTCATCTTGCCAACTTGTTGACCAGGGAGCTTGTTTGTGTTTGGGGGACATAATTTCATAAGGTCAGAGTAGTTGGCAGAGACAAAGGTGTGTGGCTAACATGGACTAGAGCTAGTAAATTATGAATATGGCTTAAAGCACTGCCTTTTCAAGCTTGCTTTGATTGATCTGCTGAACCTGTAGTCAAACTCAAGTTAATTGCAACGGAATTTCACTGGCACCCATTTTTTTCTCAATAATGATAGAAATGGTTGACAGATCAAACATGACTCCTATTGGTCAAGATAGGAAAACTTTGACCTTTAAAGTTTTGCTCTATTTGTTCAGGCCAAACCATGGTTTCGATCCTCCATTTGCAGATCTCATCAATTGCCGATATTTCTAAAATTAAAAAAAAATGCTCTTTACGTCTGTAGTTGCTAGTGCAACTCGTTCAGTTAAATGGAAAAAACTATCTCCAGATACATGGTACTGCTATGGGAACTAAAATGGCAGTCTCTTTTGCAACCTGTGGAAAAGATAAATCGATGATGCATTCTCTTTGTGGAACACAAACATCGGGGAAATAGATGGGTTCATTGAACAGGCTAACAGACATCATCCAACCATCAAATTTACAGCTGAAATATCAGACTAAGAAATCATATTCTTGGATCCCTGTGTTTACAAAGGGGATAGATTTCGAGAAATATCTATCCTTGACGAGCGAACTCACTACAAGCCGACAGAAACATTTCAGTATACACATTGCTCTTCCTGCCACCAACCAGGGGTCAGAAAGGGTTTCATCAAAGGCAAAGCACTTAGACTTCTCCAAACCAACTCCTCAAAAAATTCTTTTGAGGAGAATATCAGAGCATTCAGATCACACCTTCACATGAGGGGTTACCCAGATAATCTGGTAAACAAATTCTCTCAGAGGTGAAATTTGAAGAGAGAAAGTCGGCACTCCTACAAGAGATAAGAGAGCACAATAGGATTCTTCCTTTTGTCACACTACCACCCAGTGGTGACAAACCTAAAAAGAGTCTTAACGAGCAAATGGCATTTAATACAGAATCACCCTTTACTGAGTGAAATATACAAAGATCCTCCCATCATCTTGTACAAAAGAGGAAAATCGCTCAAGGACATACTCATGAGATCTAAACTTTACAGGCAAAGAAACCACACTTGCAAACAGTGGGAGCCGTGTAGGCCTGTCACAACTTTTTAATATATCATAAAATGCTACTGGATATTATTAACTGTCAAAATCAGTTTCTGGAAAACAGCTTGTCTAGGATAGGAGTGATTTGATGAGTTTACTCTAGTATAGGGTAGCAAAGTACAGCTGAACTAGCTCTGGTATAGGTTAAGGGTTCCAGTGTCCCAGTGGCACATCCCCACCCAGAAATTCCTAAAGTACCTCCCTTGGGAGCAAGGTTGATCATTCAACTTCTACTACCCTGGTCCCAGAGGTTTTTCTTGATTTTTCACCGCATAAGGGAGTTGCGAGAGAGCCGCGAAGCGGTGAACACGAGTCGCAAAGCGGCTAGAAGGAAAAACCTCGGTTACCTCGGACTTGAATCTCACTTTCGTGCAGACGCCAGCTGTCAAACGCATCAATTCAATAGTTCAAAAAGCGACCAATGAAAGCTTATCAATCACGTGCTTATCAGCCGCTAATGTTTTCACTCGTTTGGTGAAGAGTGGTATCTTTTTACCTACTTGGCCGGGGTCAATGTGCGTGTTTGCGAGAATCTTTTCATCCGCAACGATCGTGAAGGTTCTCCTGTTAAACATACTACGAAGCAAGTATCTCCACTTTTCATTTTGTAAGAAGGCCTCCAGACTTCTAAATAGAAATGCATAAGCTTCTTTGAGCAGGTGGTGCTCGTTGACATCTTCGTTGAAATGGAAATGAAATGGTTTCGCAGTTCGCGAATATGAGAGTCGACCACCAGAAACTTCAGAGTACACAACCAATACTGATGACACGGTGAGGGTATGAATAGCCTGTCAGGCACAGGTATTTGCCGACATCAGTGATCAACCGAATTACAATAAGTTGCATTTCTATGTCCGGTTGGCAGAATGGCGAACAAATCTTTGCAATTTATGACTGCGAGCAAGGCTGTGATATTCGTTGACACTCTCAGTCTCTGGAAAATGCTCCTCGAGCACAGAGTCAAATTCCTTCGAAGGCACTGTCAGAAACAAAATCAATGTAGAACACAGACAAATCTTGAACGTTTATATAAACTGAGAACTGCAGTACTTTGCAAACAAATTATTTCCCTGGTAGAGATCGATATAAGCAAAAGTTTACACACAAGAAGTGCAGTAACATGTTTTTTGAACTTTTGGAAGAGCTGATTGTACTTCAGGATGAAATTCAAACGACAGGTGATGTCCTCACTCTTACAAAATCAACAGAAATTTCTGCTTATGAACATGAGGTAATGCGACATTCATCAAGGAGACGAAGCAGGTGTTTTGTTGAGACTGGATGATTACCTCTACTATGAATGGCGAGGTAAAACTTAAAAAACTGACCATCAAAAACTGAAATATGTTCGGAAATTTTGGGAAACATTAAAGAATTTTTCTTCCTATGAAACTTGCTACCGATTCATTATCAGTCATTATTCCAGCTAAATATATTATGTGATTTTAAAATCAAAGCTTTCATTGCATTGTTCTAGATGTTTTGCCACTAGGGAAGTCTTTACTGTGGGCGCCAAATTTCTCACAACACCCTAGTTTTTTCACGTAGCATAGGCAATAAAAGACTAAGCGCAACTTAGTCAAAGATTGTTAGTGAAGTTACACCGCTACCGTGCTACGATCAGAGGATCCAAGTTAGCGCTTTCAAGTGGATTTCGCTGCCTCTCTGCTACCCTGTGAGTCGTCAACCAAAGTACATAAGTTCTTATTTGGTAAGTTGCAAATTGTTAGTCTTTTTGTTGACATGAAAGGTTTCATTTAGTACCTTGGTTTTATTGAAATCGCTTTCACGAGATCTGAGGCTTATTGTCTAGTTACTTTATTAGTGCAACTGTCATATGATTGCTAAACACTAAATTTAGCTACATGATTTGCAAGATAGCTGTTAATATCTTTCTTTGTTACGACAAGAGTTGTTATCACCTCAGTTTACTAGTTTCAAGTAACAATTGTCACGTCTGTTTCACACTATGGTCTCGACCCCAGAAAAATTGGGCAGTGGTGTGTGGCCCGCTTCCCAAAACCCTCACCCTATTTATGACCAAAATCTGTGATATTCCCTACCCTGTTTATGACCTAACCAAAAGTTGAAACCCTATTTATGTCCTAAACCTTACATCAAAATCCTGTTTCGGATCTGCATTTTAATTGGAACCCTAGTTCAGAACAATGTTAAATTACCGTAAACATAATTTGTGAAGGGCTTTGTTGGCTTCTATGTTTAAGAACATATCCATATCAGGGCTAGACTACAAAAACCATACCCTATTTATGACCAAAATTAGCTAAAATCAATACCCTATCTATAACCAAAACGGCTGAAAAACCATACCCTTTAGGGACGCACATACCTATATAGCCCATATAAGGGAGTAACCCTGCCCCCGGAATCTCGTTAGCTTTATTATGCTTGGTCTGTTCTGTTCGATTTGTATTTTTATGCCTTATTTAAGGGGACGTATTCTTAACTTCCTTTACAGTTCAAACCTACTACTTATACGATTGCTACATCTGCTACTTACGGCTACTACATCTACTTGTACTACTCACGATCTACTGGTTTTCACTACTTGGTCAGTCACTACCTATTGTGAACTAGGTCTATGGACTTGATCTGTCATTAAATCAGTTTGAATTTACCGAGTGGAGTTCGAATATCTTGCACTGCACTGCCCCTGTAGTTGTTTAGATTTAAGTAAGAAGCAACCTCTAGGATCTTTGCAATTACACAAGGGAACACGCAATAGGATTTCTGGGAACAGTGCAGGGGAACTCAACAAGAGTGAATTTAAGGGAATATCTTAATTTATTTTTGGGAACAAGAGAGGACCTCCAAATGTTTCTGGGGAACAAGAGAACATGTCGAGTTGAGTTGAGTCATAATGGTAGAGTATAGTTTTGTTGGTGGAGTCGAGTTGAGTTGTATTGTGATAGTAGAGTATACATAGTTTTGTTGGTGGAGTGAAGTTGAGTCAAGTTGTGGTGGTAGAGTATAGTTGTGTTGGTGGAGTCAAGTTGAGTTGAGTTGTGATGGTATAGTATAGTTGTGATGGTGGAGTCGTGTTGAGTCAAGTTGTGATGGTAGAGTATAAGATAATTTGGTTTTATCAACTGAGTTGATAATGTGAATTAGCCACCGTAAAGAGATTCAGAAGCTGGTAGAGTATAGTTGTGTTGGTAGAGTCGAGTTGAGTTGCGATGGTAGAGTTTAGTTGTGTTGGTAGAGTTGAGTGGAGTACGCTGAGTCGAGATGCGATGGTAGAGTATAGTTGTGTTGGTGGAGTGGAGTGGAGTAGAGTTGTGATGGAGAGTATAGTGTTCGTGGAGTGGAGTTGAGTGGAGTTGTGATGGAGAGTATAGTGTTGGTGGAGTGGAGTTGAGTGGAGTTGTGATGGTAGAGTATAGTTGTGTTGGTAGAGTTAAGTCGAGTTGTGATGGTGGAGTGGAGTTGAGTCAAGTTGTGATGGCAGAGTATAGTGGAGTATAGTGGAGTGCACATGAAAAAGTGTTTGAGAGTTGGGTCCAGTTGGGTCGAACTTAATAAAGTAAGCTTGAGTGCCGAACACCTGGGTCGAGTAGAGTTAAGTTAAGTACAGGTGTAGTAGAGTGGAATGGAAATGAAATATAGTGTTTCAGAGTTGGGTTGAGTTGGCTCGAGCTTAGTAGAGTAAACTCAAGTGCCTGTCTAGCTGAGTCCAGTCGAGTTGAGTTGTAATGGTATTAAGTTAAGCTCTCTACAGGTGTAGTAGAGTGGAGTAGAGCTGAAGTGTTTTAAAGATGGGTCTAGCTTAGTCGAGCTTATTAGAGTAAGCTAGAGTGCTGTTGAGCTGAGTTGAGTTGAGTCGAGTAGAGTGTAGTTGTAATGGTATAGTAGAGTTGGGTAAAGTTAAGGTAAGTTCTCTACAGGTGTAGTAGAGTGGAGTTGAGCTGAAAAAGTGTTTTATAGTGGCTGGGTCGAGCTTAGTAGAGTAAGCTCAAGCTGAGTCAAGTCGAGTACAGTTGTAATGGTATAGTAGAGTTTGGTAAACTTATAAAAAAAAGTTTTGTACTGGCGAAGTAGAGTGGAGTCGAGATGAAAAAGTGTTTTAGAGTGGAGTTGGGTCAAGATTAGTAAAGTAAGCTCGAGCTGAGTCAAGTTGAGTCGTGTTGTAATGTTATAGTAGAGTAAATTTACGTTAAATTGTTAATGGGTGTAGTACAGTGGAGTTGAGATGAAAAAGTGTTTTAGATTGGAGTTAGATGGAGCTTAAAAGACTTAGCTCGAGTGCCATCCAGCCAAGTCGAGTCAAGTTGTAATGGTAGAGAAGAGTAAAGTTGAGTTGCGATGGTAAATGTAGAGGTATGTAGTACAGTTGGCTGGGTAGAGTTTGGTAGAGCTTACTAAGTTTAATTGCTACAGTATAGTAGAGGGTTTACTATAGTTGGTTGGGTTGAACTTAGTAAAGTAAGCTGGAGTTCGATAGAGCTATGCAGAGTTGAGTTGAGTTTTGGCAATGAGTTCAATTCATGCTTCTCGGTCAAGCTCATATACTGTTAGAGCTACAACGCTTGTAGAAAGAGCACGTTATATGTGTCAAGTTCTAGTGTAACCTTAAGGCAAACGTAACCATGTTTCATACTTTTGTTAACAAGCTATGTGCTAATTAGGCTAATAGGAGTCCCTTCTTTTAACCAAATGAGGTTTTTATGTACTTACTCACATATCCACTTTTACATTACCTTCAAGTACTCACACAACCACGTTAACATAAAGTTTTAGTGGTAGCTAGAGCTTACTAAGTTTAGTTGCTATAGTATAGTAGAGGGTTTACTAGAGTTGGTTGGGTTGAACTTAGTAAAGTAGGCTGGAGTTCGATAGAGTTGAGTTGAGTTTTGGCATGCTTCTTGGTTAAGCTCATATACTGTTAGGGCTACAACACTTGTAGAAAGAGCACATTATATGTGTGATGTTCTAGTGTAATCTTAAGGCTAACTTAACATTGGGAGCAAGATCATTCTCAGTAGCAGCTCCGAAACTCTGGAATGAGCTACCTGTGGAGCTTCGTCAAACAACATCACTTAACAGTTTTAAATCTCGACTTAAAACCATCTTTTTAAGAAGTATTTTTATAGTATGTAACTTAGTTTATTTTATTCTCACGGTAATGTATTTTCGTTTTCAGCAGCACATGTAAATACGCCCTATATATATATATAAAAAATTGGTAAATTATTATTATTATTATCAACCATGTTTCACACTTCTGTTAACAAGCTACATGTGTGTGCTAGTTAGGCGAATAGGAGTCCCTTCTTTTAACCGAATGAGGTTTTATGTGCTTACATATCCACTTTGACGTTACCTTCAAGTACTTACATACCCATGTTAATGTAAAGTTTCAGTAGTGAAGTCTTAAAGGAAAGAATTTTATATATATGAAAGGCAGTCAAGATAGTTGAGGATAAGAAAAACTCTACCAATATTTTCTATCCAATTTCGTGCCGGGTATAGAATCCCAACGGGTGGGAGGCTGACCAGTTAGCTATTTACAAAGCGTGGAGGAGTTGAATTTGGGGCCATGGAAGACAAATCCATCCAGTGGCAGGGAGGACGATTTGGATCTCCGGACCTCCAAGTGATGACAATTCAACAGTTCATAGTCCCCTGAGGCCAATAAATGAATCACAGACCATTCCAATAAAACTTAGAAGGCGACTTGGTTACAAGCAACACTATCAGTTTCAGAATGACAATAACAAGAAAGTATTTTATGCAGCCAAATATCTTATAGACACGAGTGAATTATTTGAAACTGAAGGAATAAAAGTACAAAATGCTTGCATGGGTAGATGGCATAACTTCACAATCAAGCACCCGTGAAGGGTGAAGTGAATTTGTTCAAAACCCTAACACAACCAGTGCTGATGTGCAAACTAATGAAATTGTCACAAATTGTCAAAACCATATTTTCACTGCTAATGTTCATAATCCAGACAGAGAAAAAAATTAAGGTTGATGGTTGGTGTGAATTGACGAACGTTCTTAAGGAGTGACAGAATTACACTATTGCAGGAACCAGATGTTACAGACAATATGCTCCCAAATGTTCATGTACACTGTTAAAGCATTGAATGTAAACAATAAATACATAAATGTTTAAATTTAGACCCTATCCTCAGTAATGGCTTATGTTTCTTATCAAAAACGCGATATCTATTAAATGAAGACCTTATTTGTAGAAAAATGCTAAACTAATGGCTGCTTATTAACTTACTTTTCAACTGAAACAACTTACAATGGAACACTGCTTAGTTCAAAAAGAGGCAGAGGACAGCACTTCAAAGAGTAATTACCACATACAAGACAAGATTTACTTGAACTGTAACATTGACTAAATAACTAATTGAACAAGAAATAAATTAAAAATACATACAGTTGCTGGTCACCCAAAATAACTAAAGAGCTAAACTAGTTGAGTGACCACCATTTATTAATTGAAAAATAGATATAAGGTCAGAAAAGAGGTAGTTCGAAGGAGCCTTTGATTCTTAAACAAGGGAGCTTGCATCCAGCTGGAAATATCCCTGTGCAAGATCTAAATTCCACCACTTGGGCTCCCTGGTTAGTAAGAAAATAATTTTTGCTTCTGTTTCTTCCTTTTAAGCTTCCATGTCAAATTGCAATTTCTTGTGCCTGGATACCTACACTTGAAAGCCTACAGCATTCACATGTAAATTAAGTGTGCTTTAATAGCTTCTGTTTTGTATCTTCAGTGTTTGAAAAACTTATGGAAAATATGACTGACTTTTTTTGCTCGAAAGTTCTTGACATGCCTTAACCTTGAAATTTGTCATTGATACAGTTAATTTAATAATTGCAGCCCTTATGTCGTACCATTCAGCAACTAAAGCACTTGTAATTTCAAATCAGCCCTCTTCTGCATGCTCATCCAATTTTGAAATTACTAGCACAATTACTCCCTGAATTGCACTCCAATCAGAACAAAAATAAATAGTATTAATAATAATAACAACAAATAAATATTT
>CM042747.1:33785809-33831198 GCA_022496165.2 Catalaphyllia jardinei | reverse complement strand
ATTTGTGAGTGATCCCATATGAAACATATCTTCCACCTAATACATAGTTTGACACAAATAAAAACTACATTGTAATCTGTGAATACATTTAGAGCATTGATTTCTTTTCAAAGGAGAATAGCACCACAAGGAGAGAACGGTGTTTTCTGAAACAAATAATATGTTATTTAAGAACTAATAAGTGTATATAACATAAAAATAATTGTTGCTTATTTGAAAGGACTTTTAAAGTAGAGTTGAATGGCATTTCCCTTTTTGAAAATCCTTTTTAGCTTTGGAGATGTTAACATTTTTATATTATGCAAATTAGCAACCTGATGACATCATCAGGTGGACCCTTTAAAAGGGTTTCAAACTGATTCAGTAATTAAAAATATCTCTAGAAATATTTGCAGAGTGATCTTCAAACTTGGCACTGTTAATCAAAGTCAAAATGGAAACAGGATGACACCTGTTGTACTGTTGCCATGACAAAGTTTTGTTACAGGTCCCTTCTAAATAACTAGTGAGGCAATCTCAAATAGTGCAGAGTGCTATGCAGGACTGTCAGTACGTTTTGAGTCATCGCTGCCTGTATGTAACTTGTTAGTTCAAGGCCCAAAAATAACTTACAACTATACTGTTTGTCAAGACGGTTTTAAATTTTACTGTGGTGTTTTACGTTGAATTTCACTCATTTTAAATTCATTTATAAGTTGAACTAGCAAACATAATAATTTTATTTTCCAATGCCAACATTTGTAACTTGATACTTTTGTTTTCTTCGGAAACTTTGTAACAGGATACCCTTGTTTTCTCAAAAACATACAAAGGACAATATGCTCGCTTGCTTCCTGCTGGAGAAAAATGAAATAATGTTATTACCTTATGACAAAAATGGAAGCAGAGTGATTTTGTTTCATTCAAGAGGCAAACAATTTTCATATCGTCAATAAACAATTGCTAATTTAATTATCAAATAGTCACGTCATGTGTCAGAATAGCACGTTCTTATTAGGTTGCCAGCATTGGTGATAACAGTAAGCCAGTTAAAAGTACACAATGATATTGATTAATACAACCGAGAAGCATTGCAGCTTGACCCCTCCAAGACTGATTAAATTTATTTGCGGTTTCCGTAAGTCCCACAATGTCTGCAGCAATAATTGAGAAGTTTCTTTTGTCATGACATGACTAATTTTAATGCCACTAATTCGGAAATGTTTCAGGTAAATACACTTGTGAACTTCTTGTTCTCTTTCATGGGGGAGAAAATAAACAAGCGGCTGAGGAAATCCATTCATCTCCCTGTGTAAAGCTTAGCAAACACGAAAGAGTTTGAAAACAGCACACAACATTTTTTAACGGAGCTAGGGATGATTCCAAAAGATACACTGTCACAAAAGCCTTCTTTGCACTAAAAGGGAAAACTGATATTACCTGAAAAAATAGCTGAAATATAATTGCTATCGCCTGGATCTGAACGAGAACGGATTGTATCATACTGACAATGCTAGAACGCATGTGTCTTACATGTTCTACCACAAGGAAAGAGCATGATTTAATGTTCGTGTGTAATTGTGTATGAAATGTATTGCTTACCTGACATATAGTTAAACACAATCAATCTGTGCATGCACTTCAAGCAAATTGCTTTTGTTCTTAAGAAAATAGTACTACTAGGATAACAAGAGAATATCGGGACCATATATAATTTTGACATTATCTTAAAAGTAATGTGAGTGTAACACGTTTTACGTATCAATCAAAGGTACCTACGCCACCCCCTCAAAACAATTCCAATTAATTAATGAAGCAAACATTAAAGTCTACACCTTATGGCATTATTGCCTTAGTGCCTTACTGAACAGCAGCCTAAACCATCCCAATAGTGCATTCTGCACTAAAACTGAAATTCCCAGTTTTTTCTTAACTACATAAGCATCTACTCCCAAAAATCTACTGAGGAACCTTTTGAAAATATGGAAACTTCAGCTACTCCAAGCAGAACCCTCTGTCCCACTTTTAAGGGTTGCAAATTGGGATATTTGTTTTTAGACAGAGAGGGACTGGAGCTAAGTGTGTTGTCATGGCAAACAAACCATGGGTTTCATTTTGTTTGCTGTTGATTGATCTAAAAGATGGATTAATCATGAGCATATATTTTGAAACAGGTTGTTCTGTGAACTCAAAATAGCAAAAGAATCAAATTATTTAACAAATGTCTTACTAGAATCAAACCAAAAAACAAAGTTATCAATGCACAGAAAATGTGGACAGAGTGTTACTACAGACACTATGAAACGAAAACCCATTAAAATCTTGTGAAAATAACAAGGTTTTCATGTAATTTTAACAGGTTTTTCATGGTTTAATTCATGGGATTTTTCCCTTGAAAATCCCATGAAAAAAGCATTAAAAATCCCGTGAAATGCCCATGAAATTTCCCTTAAAAACTCCCCATTAATGGCCCATGAAATTTTCTTTTTTAATCAAATACATCAAAAATCCATGAAAATAGCATTAAATTTTATGAAATGTAATTTAATGGGATTTTCATGTTTTTGGATAACACACCATGGAAATTACCACTAGATTTTCATGGTGTAAATTTTATGGAATTTTAATGGCATGTAAAATTCATGGTCCATGAAAAACCCCTTTACGGGGAGTTTTTAATGGCCCATGAAAAATTTCACACTACTTTAATTACTTTTTCATGGTATCTTTATGGTCCATGAAATTCAACTCCCTGTTAATTTCATGGGATAAATGATTACTGCTACAACCCATGAAAATCCCCATTAATAATTCTTTCACTCAAAACAACTTACTAAATACCCCCAGTAGTTTTGTTCCAGTCATTTTGATATGCATTTATCTGTCATTATAATTTTTTTCAACCTTATTTTTTTCACACAATTACCTCTGATACATAAAAAGCTGTGTCAAAAGACCAGAATTATAACAAAAATGTGAAATAATAATAGAAACAACAATTTACATATTAAAATATTACTGCAACAAAAGACAATGACTTGCCAATGTTAACCTTCATTGCACTTGCAAAACGTTATCATCTAATTTTTGTCATGTAAAGGAGGATAAAGATAGACCAAATTCTTTTGGTCTGATTTTTGATTGTATAATTCATAAAAGCCGAAATGAACAAGAACAAAGACAAAGATCAAAACTAGCTGGAGCAATATGGTAAGCTAATTTTGCCATCGCAAAGATCGAGCTTAGTTTTAATCATTGAAGTACAGATCATCAAAAACACTTTTTTAAGTCCTAATCCAGAAGGCTTGCGATTCTTTATACTCACAATTGCTCCCAGAGCCAAAACATCCAGATGTTAATGTTGTTGCTTTTTAACATCATTTCCTCGCTTTATCTTCGCCCTGTTTTACTGTAATCGTTTGAGCGTTGAAATCAGCCGCGCATTTCACAGCATGCATCGTGGGTCATACTACTAATTCCCAGGGTCTAGCAGCATTCAACTTCAATATGGCCGCTTGTAGCGTGTTCGAATTCCACAAGAGAACTTGGCTTTTCTACACAATTTAGAGACCTACTACTAGCTGGAAAGTACTCAGATATCATTTGGAGAGGTGCATAGTTATCCCAAGGTATTTTACTACTACAGAGTGGCAAAATAATTGGACTTTTTACGAAAAAGAGGAAGCATACAGCTGTGGTAATGCATATGATAAAGAAGTCTGGAGATAAACAGTTGTGGCCTTAATATCAACATTGCTGGTATTTATAATTGTGTCATCAGGTTTATAATAGCAGTCAGTGATCAGACAATAAACTATGAAACTCCTAGAAATCCTGAGAAATTATACAAATCACTTGTTCAATCACAGCTGCAGTACTAGTATGCTTCACAGGTCGGGTCACCTTTCACTAAGCAGACGATCACTGCACTTGAGCTAAATTTAGCCTGAAAATGTAACCTAAAAACTGACCTCAGTTATCCCGAGAGACTTGTCAGACTGAAAGTTTTACCTTTAGAATACAGAAGAGATATTGGATCTGTGTTTTTTGTTTAAATGTCTGAAAGGTTAATATATTGATTTCAATGTTTTGTCATATGTATATTTTAAGACACCCAAATATAACATCAGAAATTGTGCAGCTACACTGGTGAAAGGCCTTTTTAAAACAATTGTTTGTATGTTTTCTTTTTTTAATTGTAATGTAGGCCTATTGAATTTTGCCTACCACTAGCCATCAGAACAATATGTTTTTATCAAACTGAGAGATATTAATGCGTCTATTTCTTTAGGAGTTATTCTTATGAGGTGTTTATATATGCTGTCAACTTCAAATCCTGATTTAACAGGTAAAATCTTAAATTAAATTTGGGCTCATGTTCATGTACTTTTCATGACCAATGAAATTTAGGTCTGGTCAGTTTCCAACGTCCGTGGCAGTTTCATGGGCCATGATCTCTAATGATTCATGTTTCATGGCCCATTAAATTTGACTTTGGTTACTTGTGAATTTTCATGGCCATGAAACAGTTTTTCATGACTTATTAATTTCAGTTTTGGATCTTCACCAACTTTTCATGGCCCTAAAAAAAGTTTTCATGAGCCATGAAATAATTTTCATGAAATATTAATGAGTTTCAATGAGACCAATAAAATTGGGAAATGCAATATTCATGGCCCTGAAAAAAGAGTCATGGGTTTTTCATAAGTATTTCATGGGATTTTTATGAACCTGCAGGTAGTAGTGAGACAACAGAATAACATTTAAGAACTTTTAGGTGCTGATCTTGCACTAGAAGTATGGATCAGAACCCTAGAGTAATAACTTTTTGTTTCAATAGCAAAACTCAACAACAGATGTCTCTGTTAATCTGCAGCCACCATATGTACTTGTGCCCCCTCATGGGACACCAATATGGCTCCTCCATACAAAGCTCTATAAATTTGGGTGAAACACTTCTCCAAATAACATGTGAATGAAAAACTGCAGAAACCTAATTCTTGGCGTGGTTGTGTATATATCAATCATCTATCATATCCCAGATTCTTGACTTTATTTTCTGAATGGTTATGATTTGATCACATGGAAGGGCAACATTGACAGTATCAAGTTTGTACAAAAGATGAGAAAGAAATGGCATTTCACAAGATCAAAACTAAATCAAAAATCATCAAGCAATGGCGATTCTGGGAATGCTTTGGCTAGGGAGCGTGGTGTTTGATGTACAGGTGTATTACGGAGTAAAGTAAAGTGTCATGTGGAATGCATTATGAAGTTAAGTAAAGTGCCATGATTAGTCAGTTAGATCAACCATAGAAATCACTGTAGAAAGTGTTTAAGAAACTGTCACTGTGTTTGTAGTTAAAAATAGGGCTGGCTGAAAATTACTGTGCGAGCACATCGAGTTTCCTTCCCTGTCTCCTACAATGCATTTCCTCTTTCCTGGTAATCTACAAGATGGAACGAGAGTGTGCATGGCTTTTTAGAAATGGCATCAAAACTGGCTGAAGCAATATTGCAACGTGAAAAATGGAAATATTTGGATTGAGGCCATATCCCTTACATTGAGAACTGCCAGAAAATCTTGAGACATGAATGGTAATGCGACGTTTTAGTTATTTGAAGACTAAAATATTGTGAAGGGCTGTATTGCCATCAATGAATGTAACAAATCTGCTAAAACATTAACAGGCTAAAATACTGATTGTCTGTTATATAATTAGAAGCTCTTTGTGTGAGAACTAAAGTAGGGTAGCTATCAAAACATTAACAACAGTATTGTCCTTAGAGGCTCACTTGTGTGAGAGAAAAACGTAATGCACCATAACGCAACTGGTATATTCCCACTGATGTGTGCATGAGGAATTCTCTTAACAATTATTTCCCTTTGTATTTATAAGTTTAACAGTGGAACACTGAAAATAAAATAAACATCAAATGGAATAAACCTTCTCGCAAACACTATTTACATGTGCCTCCTGGTAAACAGGTAAGCTCGATCTGAGCAAGAATACACAAAACCTTAAACATACACATAGTATGATTGTCAACTCATGGACTGAACCAAGAAAATTTTTACAGAGTGAAATTCTTGAGGCTTAAATAATTATATTCAATTGCAAACCAACAAAATTAATATTTGAGCCAGTTTTTGAAATGATTGGTATTGATGTTTTCCATGACCGATTCCTTGATTAGTGAATACACTGATCAATGAATATCATGTCAACAAAACTATAAAAAAAAACATGCAGATTAAGAACCATGCTCGGCCAATGCGGTTAATGATCCAGTTCCTCTAGCAACTAAAATGAACATAGAATGTTCTTCTATTTTCTGCTATTTTTTAGGACACCTGTAGTATTTTACCAAAAAAAAAAATAAAATATTGCTTTTAGTTTTCTTCTCTGGTTTTATCTTTACCATTGAGTCAGGTACATTTACAGGTTGCTGCAACAAATTTATTGTCAAGCCTCTTATTCACACTGATTTAAGGCAAAATCAAAGAGTTAGTGAATGTGCTACCAGTATTATATTTCCCTTCTGGTTGTTGATTTCTCACCAGGGATGTTACAGGAGCACACATTTGCTGGATAAAAGCTCTTGATAAATGACACTTAATTATCAAGTCTGAAATAAATACTGATGGATATTATGGTGTTATATCAAGTAATTTTAGGTTAGGCTAATTTAGACATTCTTCCAGGAAGTTTATTTTTAATAAGAAACCTAAGAGCGACTCTCCCTAACCACTGCGTAAGGGGTGGCACAAGGTAAAAATAATGGACCCTTTGATATTTCGTCCAGAGATAACCTATGGTATGTTAAGAATCAGGATAATTATAAGTCTTAGGTTCTTGAGTTTTAACATTTTTGAGAACATTGCGAAAAACTGTCCACAACCCGTGAAGCCGAAAAATCACAGAAATGAGGTCAAATTTCATGATCAGATAATCAAACTCGCATGAAGGCGCATAGCAAATTATCACTTTCCATAGTTAATAATTTTATTTAGGATGTATTGCTAAGCTGCCTTGATGATATTTTAGACTTCCAATTGTAATTCTGAATACCTGGAGAACAAGCGAAGAGAACCGAAATTTCTCGACTTTGAAAATCTAAAATTCCATACCTTTTTGAAACATCTCAAGACATACTTGGTATTATGTAGAATTCTTTGAAAATTCAATTTTACCAAGTACAAGTGCTGTTTTTAAACGTGATATAATTTTTTTCTCGGCAAAAGTTTCTGAGGTGAGCGGCCCGATGCAAGTTGACCCAATTTGGCCATTCGAAGAGATTTTGTTTCAACAGGAAATGTGAATAATTCGCACTTTCTGAGCAAACCATTGAAAAACCCTGTCATTTCCAATTAAAACTACCCATTAACATGAGATAATATTTACTAATTTTCCAGTGTCTTGCTGCCGTGCTCAGCCAGCTGCCTTTTCATACGGCTACGGCATTTTCCTCGGAGGGGGGGATTCATGACCAGAAACAATAAATCACCAGGCAGCACACAAAATTTTGCAACGCATTGAGCAGCAGCCTTCACGCAATTTTCTTATAGTGACTGATACAAACAAAGAGTTGTGTAACTTACAAGCAATAAATTTGTAAATGTGCTGATAAGCTGTTTGTAAAAAATGTGCGGGTCATTGATCACAGATTGAGGGGATGACATTTTATATAAATTATGACAGTCACTTAAATCTTACTTAAATAAAATTACCTCAATAATTTTTCATTCAATCGAAGGCAAAGAAACCTAGTTAAAAGCAAAAAAATATTCCAAATTTGACAGACATGCATCACTACATCACCACATGTTGAAATTAATTCTACGCATTGAGCAGCAGTTCAGCAGCCTTCACACAATTTTCTTTTAGTAATTGATACAAACAAAGAGTTGTGCAACTTACAAGCAATAAATTTGTAAATGTGCTGATAAGCTGTTTGTAAAAAATGTGCGGGTCATTGATCACAGATTGAGGGGATGACATTTTATCTATGACAGTCACTTAAATCTTACTTAAATTAAATTACCTCAATAATTTTTCATTCAAGCAAAGGCAAAGAAACCTAGTTAAAAGCAAAAAAATATTCTAAATTTGACAGACATGCATCACTACATCACCACATGTGAGAGAGCTTGAGTTTTTGCCGACCACATTTCCTGTCCAAGCGTTCCAAAAGTTGAATTCAACTTCGAAGTAATAATGTACATTACCATTCTGTTTCTCAAGTCCAAAAAGCTGCTATCTGTGATCTGTCGTCAAAACTTACTTGAAAGTGCTGCAATCTTCGTGTTTCACAACGATTGTAGGAAGAAAAACTTCTTCAACCAGAAAGGTTTGTCATCACTTTTTTGCATCTGTTGATCTGTAATTGCTTTTGCTTCCACAGACAACTTTTGCTGGTCTTCCCGAGCGCAGTAGCGTCAAGTGCATTTATTTATCGGAACTGTGATATTTTGGTTCAAGTCAACAATTTAGCGTTCCTTGTGAAATAACCAGGTGAGTTTCATAGCAAACATTTCATCGAGCTGTGATGCTATTTAAGCAGATGGCTTCTGTGCTATTTAAGCAGATGGGCTTCTGCGCCCAGCAATTGGAAAGGTCATTTATATATTTCAGTCAGCAAACTGTGTTTCAAAATTACCATTGATAAACAATAGAATGAAATTTCGGGAGGAGCAAATTATCGTTTGAAAAATTGCAGAGACTTTTCGAGAAGAGCAAATTATCGCTCGAAAATTTGCCATGAATCATCAAGCAAAGTGAATTATCATTCGAAAAATTGCGTGGATCAAAACAATAGGTGTCACAAAAATGCGGGGCAATTTTGTCAAAAAAATCATCGTTTCAAGCGAAATTTCTTCGAAAAGCCATGAAAACCCAGGATTTTCATCAAAATTTGTTTGCATTACTTTTGCACAATACTATATGTTGAAAGCTCCATACATTGCAATGTAAAACAGTGTCTGTGAAATTTACTTTTTTTTGTATTGTTCACTGTGTGAAATCTGAAAACTAAGTTTGTCAAATATCAAGTAACTTGCTCTTGATCTCAAATGAGCTGTAAATCTCCCCAAGGACTGACAGTTTTAATACAACCTAATGTATGGACAGATCAAAAGTGGAATAGTTCAAATCCTGTTGAAGCCCTGATTTTTTTCCGGCTTCTTCTTTCCAATTGCTTAAATTGGAAAATTTACTGTGATGATCACTCTTCACTTTCAAAATATTTGTATAAACCATGCTGAATATGGGAAGCAGCTTAGCAAATCTTTCAACCATGTACTCTGACTCAGCATTTTCATCAAAGTTCTGTGTTAGCTTCGTAAGGAAATGAAAAGCATGGATTTTGTTTTTGGCTCTAATGTCACCAGAATAATTAACTCCTTGTCGCCTCATTTGACCATGACTGAGATGAATAAGTGATGTCCATGCTAGATATGAAGGGAATCTGAACAAAATTCTTTGGTCATCATCCTTAAGCATCCTCGCTGCTTAAGTTTCATTTTGCCACCGAAAACAATGTCGTCATTGTCCCTTTTGTCATGGTTGCTTAGAGCTTCCTATTGTTGTGAGTAGCAGATCTTTGTTAAAGATAAAATCTTTAATCGTTGTCATGGCAATGACACAATGGACTTCATTTTGTTCAGACAGCAACAACAACAATTTATTTACCCCATAAACTTACTTACATGCAGATAAATTATTCAAATAGATAGAGATAGATATAGGGGGGTCTGGCTGCCTGAAATAACTAAAACGTTAAAAGGGGCAGGGAGCCAGTATTACAATTTTGTTTCTTTTGTGATGTACAGTTTTGTTGCCATTTTTAAACACTATACTTTAATATTTCTAGAGATATTCTAGATTGAGTGTTGTACTGTTTTAGTGGGTCCACCTAAAAATAGATGTCATCACTTTCCTCATTTGCATAATACAAAAACATTAATGTCCCTAAAACAAAAAAAATATATTCCGAAAAGGAAACTACAATTCTTCTATACTTAAAAAGGCCTTTCAAATAAGCAGCATTTTACTTCATAGGCACTTTAAGTAAAACCTAAACTCTGTAGAATTTGCTTTGATAAAAAAAGATTACAACCTACGTGTGCAACACTATTGTGTTCCATAACTGCAAGTTTAAAATGAATAGAAACTTCTTGGGGTCAATATTTAAAAGATCTTTAAACGCAAAGGACTAGAAACAATTTTCAGATGGGCTACCACAGGAAAAAGAAACATGATATTGCTTCTCCTGAGACAGTACTATATCCAGGTGCCAATGGGTTGTCCTTTACTTTATAATTATATGACCAAACAAAATGGTGCCCCCTTGGTGGATTACACCATCTTTTTTATCGTGTTTTAGCAGAGGTAGAGGAGGAAAGTGAAAATGCGACAGAGGAACTAACAAATTCACTTCTATTTGTTCATGCTAAAAACCAGTTTAAATGGAATGGCTCGGTTGAACCCTTTGAGC
The DNA here is from genome assembly GCA_022496165.2 of Catalaphyllia jardinei. Taxonomy (NCBI): domain Eukaryota; kingdom Metazoa; phylum Cnidaria; class Anthozoa; order Scleractinia; family Caryophylliidae; genus Catalaphyllia; species Catalaphyllia jardinei. The sequence continues at coordinate 33,820,722 of CM042747.1, read as the reverse complement.
CATTTTTTCATCAAAACCTGGGTTTGTCAGCAGATGTCATGACAAAGTCTAGCAATGGAATGTGTACTGTGTGGAAGACCATAACCCTCCTAGTACAAGGAAAAGTGGTGGATTACACTCGAGATTTACTCTTCAGACTACACAAGCAGTTAATAATCAAAATTCTCCCGAGTCACCAAACGAAACAAACAATATTCACTTCACCATCAAACACACAACGGGTGGAGCACATCAAGTTGGATCAATGTCACCAACAGCGATTGCTGATACCCGAAAATATCACCTACTGATATGAAGCTGCTCTGGGCAAGAATGCGAGTGACAGTGAAAGCGAAGGCAAATTTTCAGAACACTTGCCTTCAACACTAGTGAGGAGCTAATTAACAACTTGAGTGAGAAATTATGTAAAGAAATTGCACAAATCTGGTCTGAAATTGGCGACATTAAATCCAATCTAACCAACAGAGAGGGATTACGGCCACTACAACAAGAACTAAACGAACTTTGACTCAGATGCACAACCTATGAATCTACTATTGGCCATCTTGAGAAAGAGAAGGCTAGTCTCCTTGATATAAAGAATAGCTACGAAAAAAAGTCAAAAAGGAAATAATAGTAAACATGTCTAAGTTACAAACTTGCCAGATGCTCCCTTAGCTTACAAAGCCGTCTTTCCTCTCTGTCGACATGACATCTGAATTTATTTTACGACTGCAAGTAGTCGGTTTCGTCACATAGCTTTTCTTTCTTCGTAGAAAAAAGCCACCAAACACAAACATTGCACACCGAAGGGACTTTGAGATCACCGCAACACCGCGAATTGAGATTTTATTCACCACATCACCGCAGTAAAAAAACATCAACACCGCATTCTGTCTCTCAAACCTTGTTACAAAGACGCTAGAATTTGTTTTACGACTACATGTAAGAGGGGAATCTGGCTGAAGTTTAAAAAAAGCCAAGAAGTAGGCAGACTAGGCTGATAATTGTAAACCTACTGTAGATGAAAAAAAAAAAACAGAAAATACAAAGTGCGAAGGTGTGAAAGGAAATGTAGTTGTTTTTTCTTTTCTTTACGATTATCATTACACCAAATAACCAAGATTTCAATGGGGCTAACACGAAATTACACAACAGTGCCATGCTGGGTCTTGGTACGAGTATAAATAAAAGGACCTGTGAAGGAACTTAGATTATCATTTATGTCAGATGAGAAATATGTGAACAAGCTATTTCTACCATTTTCAGAGTCTGAGAGCGCTGAAGTGTTACTGAACTCAATATTCGAATCGCATGAACTAATATTGGTCGAAATGACCCCTGAAGAAGACTTTTTCAAGGTCAACCTCCCCTCCCACCTGGATTTCCAGAGTCTTTGACCGGCCCTTCTGCAAGAATTTCCAGAATCCCATCCATTGGGGGGGAGGATGTGAATTTTTTTCTGGAACAACCCATTGGTGGTTTACCACATCCCTTACCAGTAAATGATGTAATGAAAAATAATGATAATTAATCCTGTCATCAAGAAGGCTGATAAAGTCATTGCATTTCAACCAAAAAATGAGCAGCATAATGACCAAGTGTAATACTGAAGTTAAAAAGCTACCTAGAATGGAAACTGCTTATCTCCTTCCTTCAAAGATACCCAAAGAAAAACTTGGACAAAAAGATCTAGTACAAATATGGTAGCAGGCCTTTGTGTCTGCCTGCATTCATGATCAGGTATGCCTATATAATAGAGTCCTATAAATCTTTCTGTTTATGATGATAAAAAAATCTGCTCCGAGATTATTAATTTGACTACCAACTGACTCCTTGTTGTCTCAAGTAGGTGCAAAATAAAATTAATATATTGTACTAATAAAAGGATAAGCTTATTTCTGGTACATTCACAGTAAAATACAAATAAAGAAAATGAAACATTGTATCTTTGGATCTGTATTGCAACAGGGAAATAGCAAAATATTATTTACACATTTTTATCACTGTCAGAGATCATTTGATGTAAACATACCACCTAATGAGCTGTATTAGTTCCACAGTCACGCTTCCATTGAAGCCAAAACAAAACAGAAATTTTCCAATTCTAGTGGTTTCCAGCAATACTAGCTTCACGAATATCACTTTCCTTCAGTAAAACTGGAGTTGCAGACGTCTCCACTTCACTTGATCGCCATATTAGATTTAAGGATTCTAGCCTCACCCACCTTGTTTTTGTGCTCTCCACCTGAGGCTTACCTGAGTGGTCCACCATTTATGAATACTGTGTATTTTCCAGATAACATCTAAACTGAGCTTGTTACATTTGGGTAAATTTGGTAGTTTTTTTGTGTGCCAAATTAAGGGTTATGAAAACAAAAAATTTGAAAGTAACCCACCCTGAAATCATATTATCCTGTTTTAACTGAAATTTTGCCAGGCAGTATGTTTTTAGCCATTTTACTTATTGAAGTCTTTAAAAAAAGCCCCCAGCTGGAATTTCCTTAACTGTAGCGCCGCATATATAATTTTATATTCCTATATTGAATACTGCAAAAAATCTACACATATCATGTTACAAACCCATATGGGGTGGCCCTGTGTTCAAATCCTCGGCCATGCTTGTAAATAGCCAACTAGTTCGCCTCTGGCCAGTTGGGATTCTCAACAATTAGTGTTATGTTCAATTTGAAATATTTGTTTCAGTTGTTTGCTCAGGCCCACTAGCACTTGTGCCATAAACTGTCAAGGGTAAATAAAGGGTATTTTTTTATTTATGGGGTCACCTGTCAATGAAAACCTAGTGATAATTGAAAAGACAACTTTCTCTTCTTATAAACCATATATAATACTCCATACTTCTCTTTCTTTGTTTGCAGCAAAAGCTATTAGTAACTGAACACCCCGAAACAGCAGCAAAAAGAAAAATCAATTTGGTAGGGTTAAATGCTTCAGATGCATGTGAGTTAAGTTTTATAGTGGCATAAAAAGACTTTAAAAGGTACAGACAAATTCCATCTCATTATATTTTTAAACAAAAAACATTAAAATTAATTCCTATCTTTAATTTTGTCTTTTATTTCATTCATTATTTCACAAGTGCTATTTGCACATTGCTTTTTTTTGCACCTAATGACCTTCTGCCAGGCATCATTGCCTGGATGTTGTGCAAGATCTATATAATAAATGTCAAGTATAAAGTGTGGAAATATATGTATAATTACACGAGAGAAGATCCTTTAAACTATGTGGAATGTTTGTCAGCAGACTTACCAGATTATTACTTTGGCAAGAGGGGAAATGTTGATGGCAACAGATGTATTTGTGGTTTATTTCATGATATACATATAATTCAGTGTGTTTGCAGAAACGTTTATACATTGTACTATGACTCTTTATCACTTACAGCCTGTTATAGGCCATAGAAGTGTTTTTTTCCCCTGGAAATTATGTTTACTCAAAATTACACTTATTGTGAAGGCCTCTAACTGGTATGTGGTTTTTCGAGTCATTAATGAAAGGCTTCAAAAGGATGCCATAGATTAAATGGTGGCCATAGATTAGTAATTAAGTCACTATACACGTAGCTGCAGTTTCCTTAGGTATTAGTAGAACAATAAATAGGTGGATCATGTTTACTGTAGGTAGTGTGGGCCGACACTATCGGTCGGCACTATCGGTTGACACTTGGCCGATATGTCGGCTGAGTAGCGGTCGACACTCGGTTGACATATCGTGTCGGTCGAATATCAGCTGAGTGTCAGTCCAGTATCTGTCCAGTATCAGTCGATATCTCAGCCGATACTCGACCGACACTTGACCAACATCCGAACGACACTCAACCGATACTCGGCGATATCTTTCTTTCAAGTGTCTATTTATCGGCCGATAGTGTCGGTGATCTATCAGTAAACAATCGGTGAACTATCAGCGAGCTATCGGTCGACTATCATTGATCGGCGAGCTATCTTTGATGTAGCGTTGTGGTGCTACAGTAAAACAGGTAGTTTTTTAAATATAAGAAAAAACAAATCCAAATTCCCTTTTCCTTCTCTGTTTTTTTGCTTTACAACAACAGGTTTTGTGTTGCTCTCTCGCGCCTTTTTTACGCGTTGACGTAATTGTCTGGTGTGGAACGGGAGGGACACTGGTTTGAAAGCTATATTAAATTTGTTGTACACAACTTTATAATACTGACGTCTAAACTCGCATATCGTGGGGTAATCACGTTAAGGGTTGCAAAAAATAACAATACTTGATCACTTATAGTACACAGAGCTATGTTAATGAGATAAATAAATAGCTTTTAATGTACAAATGACCCGAGGGAGATTACAAAAAACGAAAATAGCTGAATTTGTTCTGATTGCTTTTTCTTTTTATTACCCCCTTCATTTTAAATTTTCGTTTTCTTTTTCATTTTCTTTTTTAGTGTACGACATATGCGCCTATATTGATTTCGACCGAAGTTTTTAAACACGCCGTTTGTTTATCGTTGCCAACCTTGATTTTCTTCTGACAAACTGACAATTAAGATACAATTACAATGAATAACACGTCCGTTTTAATGGTCAAATATAACTTCACTATCGCAATTTATCTAAAGATAAAGTAATGTCAATAAGAGAACTCTATAGACCTTTGCATAAATGGCACCCGAATTTAAATAATGTAACAATACTTGATACATCCTAGGCCTCGTGTTTATGTTTCCAGAAAAAGGATTTTTCACATGAATGCGAGGCTTAGGGTGTATAAAGTATTGTTATTCAAATTTGGGCGCTATTTACGCAAATATCTATTGACGAGCTAAATGTAGAATTTGAGCGTTCAAGCACGTACAACCAAATTTTGCCAAAAGTCGTGGAAAGTTTTCTCACTGAAATTGACAATTAATTTTGAATAGAAAAAATATGCTCATTACAGTTTACTATCAGATTTTCACGCTATTGAATGTATTCACATTTCTTAATAAAACCATACATACAATTTGTAGTCAATGATTTTATCAGTGTTTCTTGTAAAAAGACAAAAGATTGATTTATAGATTGGTAGCAATAGAACCTTTCCTCTTTATCACTTTGCTGACGTTTATTGCCTTATCGATTAACCACGCAAGGTCCACTGGGAAGAGAGAAACCCATCCCATAAAATAGAAACACGACTTTAGGTGGTTCAAAACAGTTTCTAGCACTAATATTTCTATGGGTCTTTGTAACCACTCTTTATCACTTGATGCTACTATCATGGTATCAAAAAATTGCCCAACTATTGGTGAACACGTTGTTGTCCTTTTCATAACATAATAGGTTACCATAGCAACAGTATGACCTGCTAAAAACACCCTTAATTACAGCTTTAGGGGCTTATAATTCAAAAACGGCATAGTGAAATTTTTTTATATTATCAAAATCTGCAGGTGGTGTTCAGAGCCATTCGAAAATTTAAGGTGGCTCTGAACGCCACCTACAGAATTTTTTTAAACTTTGCCAAAAATTGCACCTAATCATGCTGACTTCATTGGGATTTGTGAGTTGAAAATACTCAACAAGGATAAGTTTAACAATGTGACTGCAATGGAGAGAGAGAGTCAAGGAAGGCCATCCGTAAGGGGTATTGAGCAGCGCTGTCAGGCTGCCTTAGCTGAGAGCGGCGCAGTATTAAAAAGGTACAAGGAAGAAAGGAAACTTCTACCATTCTTTCCAGTAGCCGGTTTCTATGCCGATAAATTAATTACAGATTGGACTGTAATTTCCCGAGCGCTTGTAAGGTGGCTCACAATGGTTTTGATCCAGTAATTTTTTAGCACTTTTTTAAGGAGTAAATACTACCAATCTTTTCGGTTGATGCTATAATAGTGAAATCGAACAAACAACTAATTTTTGGTTAACATGTAATTGTCATTTGCTTGACTTTCAAAAGTTTCTATAGCAACAGTACAACCTAATAAAAACACCCTTAATTTTAGATATAAATGATGATAGCTCTAAAACGAGCCGGGTTATGCTTTTATTATTCAATTATATTGTAGCATCTACTGAAAGGGGGTTATAGTATTGATCCATTAAATCAAAACAGCCTTTGTACAGGGAAAAAAAGCTGGAAACTGTTGCAATCCACCTTAAAATAAGGCGTGTTCTCATTACATTGTCCTTTAGAGTAGAAGTCGGCTTTGTTGTATAAAAAAATCCGCAAACACAGACAAAAAAAAGAAATAACACTTCTTCGTTTTTATGTTAATGTTGGTAAAATGATCTGTCCATAATATATAGCATACAAGTCCGAATGGAAAATCCAGACTGGAGAGTTCATGGTATTATTTTCTGTGAAGCCGTGTTTGAAAACTGGAAATTCTAGTCTCCCTTGGCTCTTACCATTTATATGCTGTTAGGGTAAATGAACAAAAATCACTTTAATTACCTTTAATTAATGATTTAATTGTTTCTCATTAGGTTGAACATGCAGTCCGGAATTGCCATTTTTTTTTTTTAGAAAACTGACATTATGCCTGGACTACCTATGATTTTGAGAGATCTTGAAAGCCATCGTTCTGGGCTATAGACCAATGTCCGTAGACTAAAATTTAAAGCAGCCATATCACAATATTTTAAGTAATTTTCCTGTAGTTTTCTGTCAAACTGAAGAACCTACAAGAAATAGTTTTAATTTCTTTTTAAAGTAGAAAACACCGGATAATAATTACTATAATAATATTAAAAATAATAAACTGAAAATAAACATTACAGAGTGAGAACGATTAAGACAAAATTAATATGGGGGCAAACTTCGGAAGAGACTGACTGTCCGTGGCGTAAAATTTGTGATGTCTAATTCAGCTAGAATATGTTTATCATTTACACGGGGATAATTTTGTTAGAAATTTGTAAAGGTAGATATACTTTACGTTTTGGTTTCCTTGTAATTGAAAATGATTATCTTGAAAAATAAGACTAGTTGTACTTCTTCAAAGAAGGGCAACTAGTCTATATATATAATAGATTTCAATGTTATACTTGTCTTGTCTGTTACTTGAAAAATCTTCCCGGCGACGCGTCCACGCTGAACCTGCCTGCTATAGTCCGAATGTCGTATAATGGCCAATAAAGTAATAATAATAATCATCATAACAATAACAATTTTTTTTTATAAAACTTGAAAAAACTTTGTTATATGGATGCTTAAAAGTAAGATATCGACACTGCATCAGTGGAGTATCCGGGAATTAACGACGGACAAATCGACCGAGACTCAACTGACTAAGGTATAGACAGACTATCGGTAAAGTATCGATAAGGTATCGACCGAGTGTCAACAAGACTAAAACCGTATCAGTCGTCACACACATCCGTCGATATATCTTCACCCGGTTGAGTCGCTGTCAATACGTCGGCCGAGTAGCGGTCGACATATCGGCCGAGTGTCGGTCGATAGATCGACCGATAGTGTTGACCGAGACTACCTATAGTAAACATGATCCCAATAGGTAAGAGAAGGCAGCTTGAACTTGAAGGCTGTACTCTTATTCCCAGGGTATCCAATCGATTGAATCGACAATCGATGACAATCGATATCAATTAATCGATTGATATTGATAATCAATGACCAATCGATGGCGAAGATTCATGTGGTTATCGATTGGTATCGATTATCAATACCAATTGATAGATAAATTGGTATTGATTGGTATCAATTGGTTGTAGATTGACAGAAACGGAATTGACACATAAAAAACACAATTTTGCGCGCAGTAATTGTTAACACATTTCAATATAATGTCAACAGGAGAACAATAACCCCTCTTCTTCTTTGCAGTGAACACTTCACCGAAATTCACCTCAAAACAGCAAAGATGATATAGCCTTTGATGATGCACCTTATATTCAGTAAAGCCTCTACCCGGATGTCTTGCGTAGACATTATGACACGGAAAGGCAAGGACAGGCAAGGACGGGCAAGTGGGTAATTTGAGTACAAGTACAACAGGGCACATTCTTTGTGTTGAGAGGACTGGGTCAGAATTGTTTTACCAATTTTGTCCATAGGGCTTCCCAAAAATGGCAGATGATCGGACAGGTAGCGTGCATGACATCTGTTTCAAGGCTCTGTGCTCCTGTGCCAATCGATACCAATCGATGAATGATTTTTGTGTGGTTATTGATTGATCACCAATTAACTAATTTTATTGACGGATATCGATTGACCGATTGGTTTTCCAATCATCGATTTCCATTGATTGGATACCCCAGGTCTGATTAGATATCATTTAAGATTCTTGACCTTGCTGGAGGTTAGTAGTTTTCAATCATTAGTTACCTGAAATATTCTGTGCCACCCTCTCTAAATAAAGTGTTCATTATTATTTATTAATCATCAAGAGTCACTTGTACCCCGCGCATATTCAAATACAATTCCCTAAATGAGTGTTTAATTTATTTCAGAAATCCTTGGGAGAAAAATCTATGGAATGGACTTTCAACAAGAGCCTTATTAATACTTTGACTTATGAGAGAAAACATCACTTACCGGTCCTTTCCTCATCTTAACAAATTTCCAGGATATGCATGTAAGGGAAGGAGACAATAATTATTTTAGAAATGTTTTTAGTAATTACCTTAATTTTAGATATGAGTAGTATCAAGCTAATCAGACTCATCAGATAATTTTGGATTTCAAAGCCAATGAAAATAGTCAAACATCCAGTGTGCAAACAAACTTTTAAGTGATACATAAAATAATTATTATCATAAGGATATAATTCTGTTGCTAGAAACCAAACTTAAGGTGGCTGAACACAGTTTTTGATTCCTCTGTTTCATTTACCTTTTCCTCTAAAACCCTCAATCCTTTGGTCGCCAAAAGGCAGCAAGCAAGTTAACAACACACACTTCAACTTTTTGATAATTAAGCTGACGTATAAAAAGGCGTTTAAAATTGGTTTTATTTATTTGCAGAAAATCTAGTCATGGGATTTTCTTTATAATTTGCATGCAACAAGCTTGTAAAGATACTCACAAGTTAGCGCTACTTTAATAACTAGGTATACCTATCGATAGAGTTCCAACAAGCAAATAATTTGTGGTATAATAAGGGGTTTATTAATACAGCATGACAGATTTTTGGTTCTCTTCTGTTGCAAACATTACTGAGAGAAAATTATAATGCGTTTACCGGCTGGTAACGTTCGTCACGCAATACAGTATCCCTGCTTGGTGGAACTTTCAGTTGAATATGATGGGCAAAGTCAAAGTGAATGTGAACACATTAGTTTGATTGATGAACACGCTCATTTAATTATGTGGCAAACAGGTCCGATTTGTGTTTTGAACACTGGATTTGACTGCATGATAAACACACTCATTCAGTTCTGTTCGGTAACACTGCCGACCGAACCTTCAGCTCGATATGCTAGATTTGAACACTGGATTTGCTCTAGTGGTTTGACTGGTGAACACACTCTTTCAAAAAAAACGCTGCCCGATGGAACTTTCAGTTCGACATAGGTAAACAGAGAAGGAATACACTGTTTTGATTCATGAAAACGCTCATTCAATTCTGTGGTGTAATACAACAGGTTCGGTTTCATGTCGATTTTGTGTCTTGGATTTGTTCTTGTCTAACAGTTTTCCTCAATATTCGAATTAAGAGAAGAGCTTTGTAAAGGGCACGCTCCCCGATTGAACTTTCAGTTCAATAAAGTGAGAGAGGAAACACACTAGTTCGATATGTTTTGAGATTACCAAAATTGTTCACAGTTGGATAAACACAACAGCAAAGAAAACAATCACTTTCCACGAGACAAGTCTACATTGCACATGTAACATGCCTCCTGATTGGCTTAAAACTACAATGGCTCGAATAGTTCCGTCCTTGTAATTGGCTTAAACTGAGCCATCGTTACACCTTACACCATGCACTTACACTTTCAAAGACCGATCAAGAATTTTTTCACATAAGCTATTCGTTGCGTGGCACTATTCTCTGCCGCCTCGCCAGCCGAGCGTCTTTGCTCGGCTGGCTTGTTGGCAATAATTTAACAAACAGATCTTTAATTATCCCTCGTTGAAGGTTCACTTGCATATCTTGAATTTCCTTTGTTAAAGTTCAATTTTCAATCCTCCAGTTACTTATTTCCTAAAGCATTTGCATGCCAAATTCTGTGAAGTTCTAATAAGTGGTTCTCAAGAAATAGGCGTGTCACCAAGAATTCAATTTTTCACTCAATCACAATTTTTTCGACTTACTATGCATGCGTTGCATTTAACTGGGTTATTTCAGTGACAAACAAAAGCTGAGAATTGCTGGGTTCTTTGCATTGTTAACTTTTCTAACATACCTTTGTAATAAAAGAGTAAAACTATCAATACATTGTGTTTATTTGTGAAGAAAAATAGTACATATAGCACAGACATTGAGCATGCAAATAAAATGATCGCTGTATTGATGCCATGTTTGTTTTATGCAATACTTGTACACGCGCTGAATTGCATTAGCAAGAGCACACATGAAAACTGTGTTCAGCCACCTGTCCTCATGTCAATATATCTGAGAACAAACAAACAGAAATTGACTGGAAACCAACATCACCAATGAAAATAAATTGAAATTAAAAGATGAACGTACTAGCTTACAGAAACCTAACATGAGAAAAACTCTCCCAACAGTGAAAAGCACAATATACATACTACATGTAGTTCAGATAGTAATAAAAAGGCAACAGCACAACTATACAAATTAATGAACCTAGAAAAGCACAAAATATTATCATACACCAGCAGTTCCTTAAACGAAACTCTAATCAAGTTATCACGACAGAAGAAAGTGAAGAATGATCATTGCAGTAAATTTTCAATTTAAGCAATTGGAAGGAAGACACCTGGAAAAAATCGGGGCTTCAATGGGATTCAAACCCGTGACGTCCACGATACCGGTGCGATGCTCTTCCAACTGAGCTATGAATTAAGCCACACATTGGGAGCGAGGTCAATTTACTGAGTTCATATCTCCTGTGAGGAGTGAAATGATGTGAAGTAGATATGAAGTAATTCATATTTGAACTGCAGTTGTAGATGAGTGTGTAGCCTCATAGCTCAGTTGGTAGACTCGACCTGTCATATGAGATTATCTGATAATTACATTAGTTTTTGTTTATCCGTGAAATGATAATTAGTGTTTGAAAAAAATCGTTCTTCTTCCATTTTTTCTTAGCTATATACCATTTATTTTATCTCCAGCAGTGAAGAAAGAGCACATCGCCCATAAGTTTTTGAGAAAATGGGATCGTGTTGCATAACTTTACAAGAAAAACAAAAGTACCAAGTCACAAACGTTCCCTGAAAAGTAAGATTATCAGGTTTACTAGTGAGTTTAACTCAGTTCTAGTCTCCTCTGCAGCCGTTTTTTGGGATGTCACATAATGCTTCCCCCAAAGAAACAGCTGCTCAGAACCGAACAACATTCTTTTCCGTTGTGGCTGTGGTTTGGTTGCCGTCTGTTGAAAAGACCAATCACATAACAGCAAAGTGCGAATGACGTAAGCTTTCGTGCGAAAGGACCTGCGGTGAGAACAATGAGGGATTTCTAGCTTTTGTTTTACGCCACACGCACACCACCAAAAATGGGCTGTGCTCGCGGGCTACGATCATGACAGACAAAAAAATATTGTGAATGAAAGCCCAAGTACAAGTGCTTCATATGCTCACCGCTATGTTCAGCTAATTAGAGAACATATATTTTCTGAAAATGTCTAATTGTAAGCGTCAATCAAGGGCTGAAAGCTTCCTACAGGTTGAAACCAGGAGAAAAGAGCAGCATTCAAAACTCGCTGTTAACAAATTAAATCGAGCAAAGCTACTTGATTTCATAGTCCCTTTATTAGCAAGTTAAAATAGATATGTTCCTTTTTCAAGTTGAAAGCTACAGCAACAAACAAAGCTCATTCAAGTGTCACCAGTATATTTCAGTGTCCCTAAACAATGGCTGGAAACCGCATGCTCATTTGTGGTGTTTCTGATGACAGGATACAAAGATTAAAAGCATTCTCTGATTGGGCAAGTTTCAACAGGCGAATTTGGCGCAAAATGGTTGCTGAAAATGAAACCGAGGCTGTGATTGGCTTGTTTCATGAAAGGAATGTTGTTTGGTTGTGAGCAGCAATTTCTTTGGGGGGGGGGGGTGTTGCATGACATCCCAAAAAACAGCTGTGGAGGAGACTACAGTGTACTCGCCACCAGCAGTCTTCAGGAATACCAAATTCCCATTTTTAACAATTGCTATTAATGCACAATATTAAAATGCTCCTGGTACATCAAGAAAAGATAGTTCCAAACATTTTTTTCTGGACATGCCGCTAGATTGGCTTCTTGTTTGCCAGTTCATTCTGACTGTGTGAATAAGAGTCACTTTTCTTAAATGCAACAACTTGTCCGTGATAAAAAAAAGGTTCAGGTTACCATTTGAAACTAACAAATAAAAATATCATGTTACATGTATCTGCAACAAAAACAAGAAATTTGATTCGTTGTTTATACTAGATCCAATCTGATTGGTGTGAAATACATACATCTCTCACTCACTCATCCACTCGCCTGTTCATAACATACCCGATGCGCCGACTAAGAGGTTTTTTTTTTACAAAAAATAACTCAAAAATAACCTTACATGTATTTCAAGTCATGGAAAGCACAATTTTGTCAGTTATAGCACCTGTTATCTCGAATCAAAATTTGCCCGTAAATTTGCTCCATGATGCATTGCAGAATCTTGTCATACACTTGAAACCCCACTTGAAATGTATCGAAATCAAAAAGTGAGAAAAATGACCTCAACCCACTACTTTCCTTCTTGTAGCTTATCTTTAAAGTGCATATGACGTGAAAAATAAGTCATTTTAAAAACACACGCTTATTTAAAAGGCTATTCAAAGTAGAGTAAAATGGCATTTACCTTTTGGTGTATTTCGTTCCAGAGATTTTCAAGTTTTTCTATTACGCAAATCCAGTCACTGATGAGATCACTGGTGGTGCAAGTTCATGGTGACCCCAAAAATCAAGAATACCTCTGCCAATAATGAGTCAATGCAATTGAAACTTGGCAGGGACACTGCACTCTACAAAGTATACAGTGCAGCTCAGATATATCCGAACTATGCATATGCGTATTATACGTGCATATTTTGCGTATATGTGTATGTCAATAAGCATGTATATACGAGCGTATAGATGTATGTCTCTGTTATGCATTCCTATAAATTTCTTTATCTGAAGCATTGTTGGTCTAACAAGACATTATTTTTATGGGAATGAAAAGGCTTCAAAATGAAATTTGCATACTGTTAAAACATCATGCCAGTGAATGAAAGCTATCATACATATTTTGAGTTTTCGATCACTTTGCAAATTCACTGGCAAAGTAATGTTTCTTTGACACTTGCCTGATCTTAAGCTACGAAAAATGGGAAAAAAAACTGAAACATTTGCTTTAAGTCCCTATTTTAACATGTGAACTTTATGTTTTTACAAGGAAAGATCTGTGTTTCAGTATGTGTCGCCAAGTCGTTTGCAAAATGTTTATTTAACGTTCTCAAGATCGATCCTCGCCAAAAAATGAAATCTCCAGTTATATTTGACACAGATCATTCATTCAAACAGTAAAAAATTAATGCTCTTTGCTTTACGAAAAAATCGTTTATCAAAGTTTCTATTGTGTGCCGCTGTTATTTCAAGGAAAGTTCTGTGTTTCAGCATGTGTCAGCAAGACTTGCGATATGTTTATTGACATGAAGACCTTGTCAAAACAATCATATCTCCAGTTATATTTGACACAAATCGTTCATTCAAACAGTAAAATGCTCTTTCTATAACCAAATAATTATTTATCAAAGTTTCTGTGATGCACTGCTCACATTAAGTTATTAATAACTTCAAGGAAAAGTTCTGTGTTTCGGCAGTCGCGTCAGAAAGTCTGTGACTTGTGAGATGTTAACTATCCATTAAATTTTAGCCAATTAACAGATAAGCGTTAAAGTATGTTTTCCTGTGAAAAGTCAGGCAACCTGGAGATTCTAGCACCCAAACATCCGAACTGCCATTTCAAGGGCATGAAGCACCAAGTTTGAAGAACAAAAGCTTCCTCTCAGGAGTAACAACTGCCTTAAATTTTAACATGCTAACTGCAGCACTGTGTTCAAAACATGTTGTTACCCATCCTTAACAATGAACACACATATCAATAAGACTTGTGGTATTGCATTTTATCACTTGTATAATCTTCATAGAATACGAAGATATTTATCACAAGAATCGGTAGAAATTCTTATCCATACATTAATTTACAGTAGAATTGACTACTGTAATAGTCTATATCTAGGTTTACCTGATTATCAAATCCAAAAAATTCAAGGAGTACAAAATTCCACAGCTAGGCTTGTATATAATGCCGGTAAATACTGTCACATAACACCTTTACTGTTTAAACTTCATTGGCTGCCTATTCGTGAACGCATATTATATGAGATTATTTTAATTATGTATAACACTGTTCATGGGCATGCCCTGAATTATATCAAAGAGTTAATTTAATTTAAAAAGCCTGGAAAATACAACCTTAGGTCAAATAGTGACAATTTATTATTAGAAACAGAGAAAGTGAAAACATATACTACTCTTGGAGACCACACATTTCAAGTCGCCGCTCCAAAAGTATGGAATAATCTAGCATTTAATATTAGAAGTTCATTATCTTTACCATCTTTTAAGAAAGCACTCAAGACCTATCTTTTTAGACAAGCATTTTCTTAAATACATGTATTTTAATTGTCTACACGACGTATACAATTTTTCTTTAGATATTAAGGCCAGTTTTTTGTTTTTTATATAAAATTTTTTATGTTATTCATATAATTTTAATTAGTTATTAGTTATTATATATATTAGTTATTATATACTTGCTATTAGTTTTTTAATGAATTTAGTTCCGCGCAGGTGAAAATGTATATTGATACTTGCGCATTATAAGTAAATAATTTATTATTGTTATTATTATTATTGCCGCTAGCTGAAAAAAAGAAACATGTTCCAATAATCAGCAATGATTCTGATTCTGTTTGAGGACATTATTCTATTCTTTATTCATTTTTCTTTATTCTTAGTACAAACGGTAAGACTAAACTACACACAAATTTACAAATAAAGGCCTTGGGTTTGTTGGAGGCCACACGGGATGGCACCCGATGTGCACTGTCAATGTCTTTCAATGATGGTTGTTCGACTCCCAAAGCAGCGAAAAGCTTCAAACATTTTAATGTTGAATTGATAACCGTATGCTTCTGAGGCTTCAATAGATTTCCCAATATGACCGCACAGACTTGAAATTTCGTAACTCACGAGACAAGCTCTTGAATTTGCCTCTCGGCTTCCACTTTGAAATGGATGAAGCTGTCATATTGGCTTGACATAAATTCAATGGAATGCTCTTTTCCTGGTGACAATTCCCATTCGGTGTGTCAACCATGTTGATTCTTTAATAGGTCATAAGAAACTCTCTGTAGTTTGCTGTTTAATTCTTCAATTTCATTACGTGAAGCTTGGTTTTCCTTTCGTAGCTTGTCAATACCTGTCATACTGATTAGTTCTTAGAATATGTAGGTTTAGGATAAGAGGAGAATTTGTGATTTAAGATCAGTGCATACAAAAGCATGTCTGCACAACTCAGTGCACACAATTAACTTTTAATTACAAACTATTCTGATTCCAAACTTTTGAATTAGTTGACTGTCTGACAGCTTTTGGTTCAATTCAATTCAATTTTCAATTTTTTTTACTTCCTCTTGATGTAGTTACGTACTAAATAATGACATTTGTAGTTGCTAAACGATGTTTCTATTGAATTAAGTAAAAGTGCCGAGCATGGTGGCCAAATAAACCATTCGGTTTCCTGGCTGGCCCCCATGTTACCTATTGATGTTATATTTAATACAGGCGAGGAAAGAGAAAGAAGGCGGAAACATAGAACATAGTTAAAAATAATGATTGTAGTGAATTAAAATAAGAGAGGTATGGTGGACAAGTCGAAAGATAATGCTTAATTTCAAGAGACAGATTACTTTGAATATTGCTCTTAGAGTAAGAAATTCTTGACTCTTTTGGAAAAAGTGTACGCATTCAAATCCTTAAGGTATTGTGGGATAGACTTCCAAAGATCAATAGCTTTGGTCAGGTGATCTTTCCTTTTATGGAGCCAGATACTTTGAATGGCATTTTTTTAAATTTGATGTCAAAGCAACTAATAAAGGCATTTTTGATTTTTCATGGATGTGTGTTATTTGATTTAAAGCTCATTACTCAACTTTATTTTAAGCCACATGTGTATAAATTTCATTGTCATCAATTTCTGTCTCATAATGGGCATTTTAGGCCAAAAACCAACTTTGTTAAACAACCTAATGTTTCCCTAATCATTGTCACACATAAAATCAGCCCTACAAGTTCTGCAACAGTATTCCTTTTTGTGCCACAAATGTCAATCACATGCATGTACATGTACACCAGATTTGTACTGAATGTCTTTAATGAAACTTCAACAAAAGTCGCTTTTGAAGCAGACGCAACAGACTATGCTGTCTTTATTGCCAATTGCCAATGCGGAGAAGTCATAATGCAAAAGGGTAAAAAAATAACATTATGTGCCGAGCAGTTTTGAGAGCAACCATAAGATAATCAGCTTACAATTTATTAAGCTGAATTGACCACAAATTGACCTAGCCCTCTATGTATCTGCATGGAGAATGTGAGGGCAGCCTTGATAGGTAAACGGTGTCTCAAACCTTTCAAAAACATAAGTCTTTATAATGTCTAAAATCAGTGAAAGCAAAAAAAGAAACTGGATCAATGATTATACACTAGTACCTCATGTATACAACAGAAGAGATCACTGGACGTTGCCTTAGTCCTTTCACCATAATGGACCTGATTTATCTGCAGCTCTTTTTCATCACACTAAGAAAAACGATCTTGATATTGAAACCTTTTTTCTTGAAGTTCCATAATTGAAATGATAATAATAAAATTACAGTTTATTTATGTTATTACAGTTAGAACTGCAAGCCAAACAAGATACTCTAATGTAACCGGCACCAGTGGAATGAAAAGTATTCTGTGGCATTCAATGCATGAACTTGCAAACAAATTTATCTTAATAATAATTATCATCATCATCATCATCATCTTTATACTAGGAGCTCACTTCACAAAGAGTGATATTCAGTGAGGCCCAATGCTGTGAGTTTTCCATAAGCTTTTGTTCAATGCACACCGGTCTCTAGTGTCCTATGCAGACATTCTTTGGGCTCGTCAGGCAATTTTCCTGCCCTACAATGTCTGCTGAAGACAAGGGAACACTCCTTGCCCTGTGTTTGCTTGTGTCCCCATCATGGCTGCAGACTTTGGACCCAGAGAAGTTTAATTGACAGAAGTGTGGCCTTTCCATGATAATATGTAGACATAAAATCTGTCTATTATACCCTATCAGCAAGAAGCTATAAAGTAAAATACATGAAGAAAAATAATGAACTCACAAATGTGTCCTGAAAAATGATCGCAAAAAAGCGTAGAGTTTTTGAGCTCCTCTACAGCCTGTACTGCCTCAACATATCATTTGGACTCTCGAATGTATATCTTAGTAATTATTTGTCTTATACCTTAACATAGCACGCTGTAAGTATTATTATTAATCGCCAGAAAGTGTAGAGTTTTTAAGCCTCTACAGCCTGCACTGCCTCAACATAGCATTTGGACTCTCAAATGTATATCTTGTAATTCTTTATCTTATGCCTTAACATGACACACTGTAAGTATCATTATTACTCTACTCTACTCTACTCTACTCTACTGTACCGACCTCTACTCTACTCTACTGCACTCTACTATACTGTACCAACCTCTACCGACCTGTACGGATCTACTCTACTCTACTGTAATCTACTGTACTGTACTGTACTGCACTGCACTGCACTGCACTGCACTGCACTGCACTGCACTGTACTGTACTCTACTGTTTTCTACTCTACTCTACTCTAATCTACTTTACTGTACTCTACTCTACTCTACTCTACTAACCTCTACGTACCTCTACGCTCATTTACACTCTTGTGCGCTGTTTTGTTCACAGTCCTGGAAGCTTGCAGAAACTGTCCTTGGAGCTTGAGAAATGATCGTAAAATGCCACACTACTGGCATGTTCTTTCATCGAGTGGGTGAGACAGTTATGATAATCTGTTTCAATCCCTTTTGATAAACTGTAGTTTATTTTGCTGTGAAAAGGATGAAGTGCTCGTAAATCTATGAACATGGACTGGATTTAACGGAAAATCTTTTTACTTTTAAAGTGTCAACGCTGACATCAGTCTGTTCAGTTATTATTAGCTTTTTATTAGATGATGATTGGTTCTCAAGTCCGCAGCCATGATCAGGATGCGAGTAAGCAAAGGGTAAGGAATGTTCCCTTGGCTTCAGCAGATGTTTGTGGGGAAGGAAGATTGTGTGATGAACCCAAACGCTAAGTGGTCTCCAACAAAATCACTTTCAGGTGCTTAAAGTGCCACTAACCCCCCCCCCCCAATTTTTTCTTTTAATAAAATCTACTACTTTCCCCGATTTCATCAGCGAAAAATTATCTCAATTGATAAAATCCATGCGTTTCTACAGGTATTTGACAACGTAATTTCTTTGTTCACGACTGGGCAAAGTGGGAGCTGGGTCAGGCTACTGGTGACGTCACTTCGAGAACTGAGCTGAAACACTCAAGAGACTTTTGACTGAGCTTGGAGGGCTTTCAAAACATTTTTGGGTTATTTGTGATTTATAATGTATCGAAAATGAACAAGATTTCTATGTGAAAGAACTGTATCATCTTGCATTACAATTTGGAGTCTAGCAACGATTTGGACAACTGCGATGTATCTTTCTCTTTTCCATTTCGAAGTGCGGGTTGCCGGCAGAGATTGTTGCGTTGCAATTTTTGCCAGGATCAGGATCGACAATTTACTGGTCCATTTGGGTTATAACGGTAGAAGTAATAGCAGTAGAGTTAACTTACAGCTCTTAAAACGTTATAAAGATGTCAATGGACACGAAGTGTCGGTAAATTGCCTTAAGGAACGTGCAGATTTCTAAGTGTCAAAACATTTTAGATTCACACATTAATTTCCCCTGAAATACAAGTGAAAATGCAATGCAGTCGTAGTCCACTTCTGCCTACTTCGCCAGATCAATGATTGAAAACAGTTTTAACATGAGAGATAAGTAGAGATGTCAGCAAACAATATCCAAAGGCGAGGTAAATTTTCACTTCATTACTGTCGCACGACCGTAGTAATTGCTGTGTAATTTTACTATGCACGAACACAAGCTATACACATTTGCATATTTCGTACCACTAAATCATGGCAAATCCTTCGTTAGGATATTGAAAAGAGGTTCAGTATAGTATCAGTTAAAGAAATACATTTCCACTTCACTGTTATTTTGAATGAAATGTCCATTTTACATATGCTGGGAGTTCTCGACTTTTTTGTTTGTGTTTTGGTTGACTGACAATCACATTCTTCTTTCAGCACGACGAAATCTGTCGGTAGCTCTAGAGTGGAAACTTAATACATTGTAGTTTGATTCACTTTTCTCACATAGTTATAAATGCTTGATCCATTCTAAGTTTGAAATTTAGGCTCAACAATCTTAATCGCTTGATTGTAGGGCACAGATTTCATTTACTATTTATTTAAAAAAAACCGATGCGTTTAGTTTAGCGTGTGAGTTCATGTGATGGACTTGGATGATCAATTGTTTGCACTTGGAATAGTCAGATGGCTTCCAGCTTAACCCAAATTCGTGTCATATGCATATGACATCAGACGAAGAAAGTAAAAAAAAAATAAACTGCCTTATGAAATAAATACCACAACTTTTTAAAAACCTAGAGTCAGATGTGGATCCTGAAGCACCCACTACAGCCCACACAAAATGCTTATTGTAACCAATAAATCCCATGTTTGTCACAGAATATCTTTTCTTGTAACTATAAAAGTTCTTAAGTTTAGTGCTGACGTAAACATGAATCCATCCCATGCCCCTACACAAGGAAACTCCTAATTTGCCAGAAATTTTTTCAGTTCTTGACTCCACTCTTGCAGATTTCTTGGCGGGTAAACGAGTCTGTCATACAAACATCCCGCAATGGCCTTACAAACACCTTGAAAAATTATGTGAGCAGTTGATTATGCAATCCCAAAGAGATCTCCAACGGTCAAAAACGTACACCCATGACCAAGCGCCAGTCTGTAAAGACATAAAGCCAACTGGGTAGCAGGTGGAGTAGGGTGAGGTTTTATACGAGTGGGCTCCTTCTTGATAAGGTCTTTAGTTTTGCCCAGAATAAATTCAAAAGTGTCTCGAGACACCCTCAGCCTTTTCTTGAAAGAGGCTTTGTCCCAGTTTTGGTATCCGTTCGTCCACCAATCTCCGTTTCTCAATTCATCAAGACTTTGTTCGTTTCTGTTGCTTTTTGTAATCACGATTGCTAACATAACAACAGGTTCTGAAGCTTCAATTTCGAAATCCATTTCTCTAACGAGACGTTTCCTTGCCACTTCCTCGTTTATTTTAAAGTGTAGACTTCAAAACTCTTCTCTGCTCTTCTCTTACGGGAAAACAATTTTACAAGTTGTAACAGGGCCGCCATCTTTAATTTTACCGCCAAAAACACTCTAGTCCCTATTCCGTTTTATTTCGCAGCGCATAATAGTTCGCATTGTTCGTCTGTCGAAGTTCGTCTTGTTATTCGACCCGTCTTTACACTAGACGTGTAACATGAGAGACACATTATCCGTCTGGATGGATAATGCGTCCTCTAGTGTAAAAACGGCCATTCTTCTTAGAAATGAAACATTGTTATTCTCGAAATGGCGTCAGTAGCCAACTCGTCCCATTCTCCGCTATACCTCGGTCGTGAACATGGAAATGTGCAAAATTATAGACTTAGAAAATTCCTAGAAAATTCACAAAAATAGCTACAACGATAATATTTTCACTGTGGTGATCGGGAGAAAAAGGAAATTTATATTAGCGAAAAAAATTTGGGGTGTTAGTGGCACTTAAAAAAGTACCATAATGTATAACTAGCAAAGCAACAGACTTTCAAAATTCTCCAAGATCGGCACCCCATCCCACTGCCATGTAGGAGGGAGTAACACACTCTGGCACTCTTCCCCACCCGATCCTGCAATTAAATTTCAACTTAAAAACCGTGAGTTCACTCTTAAACATTGAAACTATATAACGACAAAGGAACAGTTGTAGTCTGCTTTTAGTCAACAAAATGAAAACTAGCCCTTGCTGATATATCAGTCCATATAAAGAGAACACACCGTGCGCAAACCTGTGTTATCACTCAGTTGTTTCTTAAATTGCTGGTTTTCACATGACGTCACTAAAATTCAAACTTTAGAACTATTTATCCTCCTGAGATTTGACTTTCACAATGTGTAAGAGAAGCTAAAAACTAATATTCATACAAATTTTCACTCCGAATGGGTTCTTGGTTTAGTCATAAACTACACTTGAATTTCCAAGCTTTGCGTGACGCGGCATTTAAATGACTGGTGAGTGAGCTGTGATGTTGGTTTAAAAAGTGACTTATTTCGGGGAATTCGGCTATCTGAACAGTTCTTGTATTAGATAAAGTATCATTGTTACGTTTTTGAGTTTTTCGAGAGATAAATTCACGCTTTTGTAGCAAAACTAAGTGACAGATGTTTCTGCTGGTTTCCGGCCGCCTTGTTGGTGCCCATGTAGATGGGCACCAACATGGCGTCTCCATACAAATCTCTATAAATTTGGGGAAAACGTTTCTCCGCATATCTTCCATAAGAAAAATTGCTGTGACCTGAATCTTGGCGAGAGTCTTTGCATATCTACCTTCTTTCTTTTCCCTGATTCTGGACTTAATCTATTGAATGGTTTTGATTTTTTATTTTGATCTATTCTGAATGGCGTGACACTGAAAACCAGCAATATTTTGCGTCATTTAAAAGTTTGGCCTCTTGCACATGAAGTGAGAAGACTTTGAAGGTTTGAAATTCTATCTAAAAGCAACCGTGATTTGGCCACTTGACAGTTTTTATTCCCAGTCTGCATTTTAAACCAACTGTCACAATTTTGTACACAAGATGCTTTCCATTCAACCAAAAATTCCAAAAAATTCAAACTGGGGCAAACACAGGCAGCCCAAGCTCACAATGAGTTATTATTTCTTTGTAATCTTTGTAATATTTACGCACATGTTTAGCACATAAAATGCGACACATTTATTGCTGACATCTACTACTACATAACCAAATTTGATTATGCATGACCCCCCATTAGGTTTAGTGTTTTTAAGTTAAATAAAATAAGCATATTAGCTGATCAAAAAATACTTTTTATTCTGGCTTTCCAAAGGAAAGACCCGAGTTGTAATTTTTCATTTTTTTTTTCTTTCAGCCACAGTTTGCAAGTGCTTAACACCCATGCACGACAATTTGACTCTGATTAGCACATGGCATGGTGTAATGGCAGATGAAGGACAGTTTATGAGGTGGAAGATCAGCACAAATATTGTGTATAATACGCTCAAAACGGATACCAAATATTCACACAGTGTTCGCGGTAGACCCACACTAAAAGATGAGGAGCGCTAGCGCACTTTCGGAATGGGTTGGTCGGCAAACCTTATGAGAGATGTCTTTATGAGCAAACATTAATTTTATGAATGAACCTTTCATCGAGCTGAGCTATGTAATGTTAATTGAGAGAAACATACACTAAAATCTTATCATGTATGTAGTCGCGGTTGTGAACCAAGCAGAATACCAATACGAAGTTTGAAAAGTCTAAGCAACAAAAGCAGAAAGGTTAAGTTATAGAATTTGTCTACCGGTATGCTTGTATTCTTTCGTGTATTCCCATGTCATCTACATTGTACTGTTATGTAAATGCTAAAAATATATTTAGGAAAATGAAGATTTATTTCGCCTATTGATCAAATATTGTTCATATGAATTCTTTTTGAAAGCGTGGAGCTCATTCATTTTGCCAATGTTTATTCCAAAATGAATATTTAATCGGTGGCATGTACTCCAGAAAGTACTTCCCAAGTAGACTCTGTGATCCCCCTTTCCGCAGTATGACATTAGCAATTATTGAATGAGGCTGAGTAGGATATGAAAAATTCTGCAGATTAAGGAGGGGAAGGCTGAAGGCCGAGGTGGATAACACCCTCTGAGATCTGCAGAATTCTTAATATCCTATGAAAGCCGAATTCAATAATTGCTTTATTATTCATTCAAAATATTTCCCTGTACTTAAAAGAGTTTTGCCATTTTGCCCTTTGTTTTTCCACTCACCTAACATAAGACAACCTTGTCCCCAGGTTTTCTAGGTCAATGGTTCAATAACCTGCAGCAGGCTGCGCTTTGGACATCATTTTGACGTCACTGGTTCAATAATTTGCAGCCGGCTGCACTTTTGACGTCATAGATTCAATATTTTGTCATGGATTCAATATTTGGTCAACAGCAGCTGGTTATGGTGAATTATGTGTGTGGTTTTAACCAATCAGAAACGGGAAATATTTTGATTGAATAAAAATATGCATCATATAAGCGGTCACCCAGCGATAAGGTTTGCTTCTGATAAACACTCCATTTTGCTTGCAGTTAACACAACCCAGAAAAACGTCTTCACACTACATAACAAATATGTTTTCCGCCTACTGTACACATAAGTAATAATTAAGAAGAAAGAGGACTTCCCACTAGAGAACCAGTGCCTCACAAGGGGCATATCGTATACCAAGCCACCATAACAACAGAACAAGGGAGTGAATGCTACGTGGGATTAACTGACACACTTTAAGTCTAAGTTCACCAATTATAAACAATCGTTTAGAAATGAAGCATAT
This sequence comes from Catalaphyllia jardinei, assembly GCA_022496165.2. Taxonomy (NCBI): domain Eukaryota; kingdom Metazoa; phylum Cnidaria; class Anthozoa; order Scleractinia; family Caryophylliidae; genus Catalaphyllia; species Catalaphyllia jardinei. The sequence goes on along the minus strand of CM042747.1, from coordinate 33,796,755 downwards.
AGCAACCAAATGGAGCTCAGCAAAATGTATCGCAGTTAAAGAAAGCTGAAGTAGATTATACGATCAAATGAAAAATCCTTAACAGGGTGCAATCATACCCCAATGCAACTAAAAGATGCAAATTGTGCACCCTAAAAAAAGTTTACATTACATGTAAACAAGAACTTGCCATCCTTAACAAGAGAACAGAACTTGCCAGCACTGTAAACAGATTCTTACTATAAAACACCTACATGTAATATTGTAAATGCATGTGTGATTCCAAGGGAACTCTATAAAAGCCAACTAATTGACAAAAGAACAGAACTTGCAAGCACTTCCAGGCATGTAAACAAAAAAACACCTAATATTGTAAATGCACGCGTGATTCCAAGCGAACTCTATAAAAGCCAACTTATTAACAAAAGAACAGAACTTGCAAGCACTTGCAGGCATGTAAACAAAAAAACACCTAATATTGTAAATGCACGCGTGATTCCAAGGGAACTCTATAAAAGCCAACTAATTAACAAAAGAACAGAACTTGCGAGCACTTGCAGGCATGTAAACAAAAAAACACCTAATATTGTAAATGCATGTGTGATTCCAAGGGAACTCTATAAAAGCCAACTAATTAACAAAAGAACAGAACTTGCAAGCACTTGCAGGCATGTAAACAAAAAAACACCTAATATTGTAAATGCACGCGTGATTCCAAGGGAACGCTATAAAAGCCAACTAATTAACAAAAGAACAGAACTTATGAGCACTTGCAGGCATGTAAACAAAAAAACAACTAATTAACGTTGTCATTTTGATCCTAACCAGTGGGAAACACTCCCACAAAACAGATCTGTAGATCGAATAAATGAATGAAAGCTAGCTCAGTCCACTTTCTTCTGCTAGACAAAGCTCCAATACTGTTGAGCACTCTCAAGGGCAAACCGGACAACATATCCAGTGTTGTAAGTAAGAATTATATATAGATTTAAGCAAGCCTAAAAGCGTAGCTCCTGGGCCAGGTTGTTTAGAAAAGGTTTTCTGTTGCTAAAGTGTTTGTGAAACGATGGCAGAGTTACCCTACGAGCAGAGTCTCCTTCGATCTGTTCAGGAAGATCGAAGGAGACTCTGCTCGCAGAGTATGGAAGACTACAAAGAAAGATATTTAATGGTGTGGGCAAACTTTGTCTCCTTGCAACTCTATTGTTGGGCTATACTATAAGGGTACTGGCAACGCACAAGGTCCACAACAACATCCTCTAAATTTAAAATTTTTGTAAATTATCTATAAAATTTAATTTGGTGACTTACCATTTTTCTTTCTTTGTTGGAAAGTTCGCTAAATTATTTAACTTTCCAGAAAGTATGGGAAAAAGCTATCTAGTAGAATTAAATATATTTAAAACAGGTTTTATGGTTTACAGAAAATTCCATTAGATAATTTTCTCCGAAACTTGTATACTTGAAGTGCCATGGTGAATGGTATGTGCATGCAAAACTTCAAGATTGGTCACTGAGCAAAATTTTGAACTGAAAACAAGTGTTTTCCACAGACTTTATTTCCGGTTCGAGCGATTTTACGCAGCATTTACTTTAAGTGTGCTAATTTGGATTCATTAAGTCAACCCAGGAAAAGGTAGAACTTTGATTTGAGTTTTGTAACTCTGCAGTGAGGTTTTCTGTCTATTGTTTGCCTTCCTGTTTAGAGTTTTAATGATCACCATATACACAAAACACTGAAAGCAGAAAAAATATTTGTATAGGAGAAAAAGTTATAATTTGGTCAACAGTTACAAGATAAACCCATAATTACAAAAAAGCCTCACCAAAGTACGTGCAAAAAAAACAATGTTTCTCTCCAACTCAAAGCCTGAGTGAATGCAAATATGCACCTAGTTGGTTTAGGCCTGGACAAATATCTCCCTAAGGGATCAAGGCAAAGTAAAGGCAAAGTAAATGGTTTGCTTTTAACTGTGCACTCTCCCCCCAGGTCAATTTGTTAACCCAGCATTCTGCTTGGGCTTCAAATGTGTCCATGGCTGGTCTCAACCACATGATCACCAGATGGCTATCTTTCTTGGCTTTTGCTAAAAGCAGGACCATGGCCCAGTAGCCTGTGTCCCACAGCCCGTGACTGCCCAGTGGCCTAGTGGCCTGGCGGCCTGAAAGCTTAGTGGCCCAGCACTGATTTTCCACAGTTTTTCTGTCCACTGGTAAATCCACATGCATGCACAGATCTGCATCGGGTTTGGGCGTACAAAATGGATGATGGTGAGTTTGAATTAGCCTACGAATACAGCTGTCCTTCTTCGCTCTCGGCCTGAGTGGCGTTTCGCGAGAAGGACGTCTGCGATTTACTGCCGAAAATTACATACTGATGATGCAAATCTGTCCAGCATCTGGTCATAAGTGCTGATTGGTTTGATTGGTAATTATACATAACTGAGTCTGTAAGTATGCGGGACATTGAAAGTTCTAACCAAAACAAATCCGGTGTCTTGTAGCAGCGGTTTGTGTAATATGGGGTTGACTAGCTACACAACTTCTACAGTTTGTAACCTTTCGTACATTTGCCGTTCTCTGTTCGGTTACTCAACCTTTTTTTTCGAGTGAATGATTAGACCGTGCTATGGCAAAGTGTTAGAGGTAATTAGCTTGTTTGCATAGACCCGCTTACCGTTATATGCATGTTGCTTCGTGGATTTTGATGCCTCTGTAATTTGCCATGTCTTTATTTTCCTATTGCAAGCTGTTTTTAATAAGTCTCCAAGTATTTGCTTTCAAGGGACAAAGTATAAAATTGACCATAAACATGTTGCTTACTTGCATTCTATATTGTGATGCCAGGCCTGGCTGCGATTATAACTGTACAGTGGTTAGATTCTTGTCATGGATATCATATTTGTCCTCATACGCTTTTCTTCAGAGATGCCGTAGCTTTACATCGAGAAAGCTATAGGCTTGTCTGGTGAAATTCCTACATTTCGTGCAGCTATCTGATCAAGCTTATGTTTCTCGAGCATCATGATTTAAATGTAGGCATCACGATTTAAATGTAGCTGTTTACGCACAGGTCAGATGATGACTGTGGCATTGTTCCGCTTAGTTCAGGCAAGACCATGGTTTTGATCCTCCATGTGGATCTCATCAGTTGCCCCTATTCTGTACACCTGAATTTGATAGCACAACTCATATGTGTGAGAATGTAAGAGATTTGCGGCTTGGTACAGAGTTCTCATTGTGTGTAGTGACAGATCAAAAATGTCTGTTTTTATATTAGCTACACCTGAAAATAGTAATAACATTTTTGCAGATTTATGCAAAATTACAAAGTTCACGCTTACGTCATCAGTATGGAATTTTTGGCAGCAAATTGCAGACGTCCTTCACGCGAAATGCCAGTCAGCAGGGAGCGAAGAAGGACAGCTGTTTTCACAGGTCAAGTTTGAATTTGTTCACCATTTTAACAATCATTTCAACCCTTTTTTATCGTTTTTTCCTTTGCATGTTGCTAAGTGAAAAACATAGTCATTCTCTCATTGTTCAGAGGAAAAAACTTACTACAGTGCCTTATAGGTGTGTTGCTGCGAATTGCCGTAATGTGGTGGATCTGTCTTAACGTATATTTGTACACAACATACCTTCCTTTGGCAATTAAACAACCATTTCATGAAAATATAACAGGCCAAGTGGGAACTGATTCAAGCAACAGTTTCTCAGGAATATGTCTTGATGGAAACTGTTAACTAATGATCGGAGCGTTAATATCTTTTATCGATCTTGTGATTTCATCTCATATCTCCCTTGAATTAGCATATACAGTCTGGCCGAAACCGGAAACTTGTGTTATATTGCAGTGTTTTGGTTGTCAGCCACTCTGATCAGTTGTTGTCTTCTTGTTTGTTGACACAAAATAAATTAGCGAAGTGAAGCACTGCGATCACGATCAGCTTCAAAATATTCAGATCCTATACCTTGAAGTGGATAAATATCATTGTACTCAGAACCCTGCAACAAAAAAACTATAGCTGTGGTTTATTATGTGTAACCCATTTATCCGAAAAGACTGTGAAGCAAGTCACTTGCCATTTTGCTACGGTATTTCTTTTGATATCGTTTTTTTCACTCTTAGTGGTTGATTGTCAACTTGAAATTCTTGAATTTTTGGTAATCTATATTGATGTTATTGACAGGCAGAGGAATAACAAATGCTCATTCTCATTAGAAAATGTAAATTGGTCACTTACCAGACCCGCTTCTCAAGTGAGGCGAGCGAGTTCTTTGTTTGTCTCGTCGCTTCGTGTGAAATTTTTTATTCAATTTACTTTCTGAATTCGACACTAAGTAGGGTTCACCATATTCTGGGACCATATTTACACATATAACAAAGTCAGCAGAAAACAGGCAAAGATAGAAAGGATATAAACAAAAGCGTGACCTTAGCGCATCCCAATTCTTGTACTTTTCAGTATTTGATTTCAAGCTGTAACAAATGATATTTGATTTTTTTATATATCGATGCCACTGGATATTGGCTGCATCTTGGAGATTTTTTTAGCTCTTCTTGCTTGGAGGTATTTCTAATTCATGAGAGGTAAAGTAAGCATTTAGTGAAGGTCACTGAGGTGATGCAAAACAATCATAGTACTTGCATGTTTATTTCATCTTACTTCAGTTCGAGGCGTCCATTTACCATCATTCGCTACAACTTTTGGTTTTCCTTGTTCCTTTTCATCTTGTTTTAACAACTCTTCATCAGCCATTGGTTCATAGGTATATAAACCAAGTTAATCCAGACACATTCTGACAGACTTTTGAATCCTCGCTTTTACCTGGCATTACTTCGATGTCTTCGATGCTATTCTCCAGGAGAGAACAGATAGTCAGAGACCTCAGACTCAATTGAGTAATCCTAATCTGTATTGTGTGATGCCATTTCTTGGAGGTTTCAATGATTTCTGTGGCTGGGATCAAACTTCACTGGATTTGAAGGCCAGAAATTTCAGATGAAACCCAGCTGAACACACGATATTTGAACTGCGGTTGTAGATGCAAGTGAAGTATGATCCTCGCAAATCTTCCAGCGGTTCAAATACAACCGAAGTTCAAATATGAATTATTTCATATACACTTTACATCATTTCACTCCTTACGGGAGATATGAACTCAATAAATTGACCTTGCTCCCAATGTGTGGCTTCATAGCTCAGTTGGTAGAGCATCGCACCGGTATCGTGGAGGTCACGGGATCGAATTCCGTTGAAGCCCTGATTTTTTTCAGGCTTCTTCTTTCCAATTGCTTAAATTGGAAAATTTAGAGCGAGGATCATACTTCACTTGCATATCTTTGTTTGTTGACATGTGTTTGACTCCACTTAGGCTTACATTTCGGTAACCTTTCTGTATTTTGTTGTGTTATTTTATTTGACATTCATTTGTTAGTTGCCACGCGAATTTTTGCTTCTGTGAATTTTCGAAATAGCAATTTTCGTTTGTCCTTCCGAAATATTGTGCAATATTTCCTCGAAATGTCGCTGAAAATATTGTTTGACAGTTACACTTTTTGCATGAAATTTTGCGAAATTTCACGCGCAATTTTGCTTGAAAATTCACGAGAACAAAGAATGAAATTTGTAGAAATTCGTTTACATTACTTTTGCACAATACTGTACACAAAATGCTTCTGTAAAGCTACAATGAAGATATCAAATGAATTATCAGAGAGGGCTAACCATAAAAAATTTCTTGAGGATTTTTGAAACATGTAGCATCAAAACTCGAAAAAATTGGCAAATTTTTTCAAGTTTTAATCCATTGCCATCCATGCCATCCGTAGTGCCAGGTGACAGGAAACATTTTCAGTACCTTCAAATAGTCTTTAATAACAAAACCAAGTTGATAGTTTCAATTCAATTGATGCAAAGACACTTTCTAGCTTTTTATAAAGTTGCCAAATAGCGTGACAATGCCCCTTTAAAGATAAGTAACTAATTAACAATACCAGTTACAAAAGCTGAGAAAAATTTACATATAAAAGATGCAAACTAATTTAAATTTAGTTGTTACTTGTATTCTAAATGGTCACTTCTGAGGATGTATGTTGAAACATACGAAACGTCAAGTTAAATAATTTTGTTTTCCAACGTGTTTTATTGTCATGTTTGTCACTGCAGTCTGTGTGCTATTTTAGCTGTGTTTCTATTTCTATTAAAATTCTTCCTTTTCCTGGGTTAGCTTAATCAGGCTCTGAACACCTGTCCCAGGAGCTATGCTTTTAGGCTGGTCTAAATCTATATACTATTACATTATTGCATTCACTTACCCCTGTCAAATCTAAATCCAAATCAGGAGGTGATGCTACAACATCATTCTCATTAATAATGGGAATACAGTTCATAGAGATTAACTCTTCCACAGTTGATCGTAAGTTATCCAGTGAGTATTTATCATGCACATCTTGCTTTGTTATTAGTACCTGCAATATCAACAAAAATTGCAAGAGGCTTAGTCTGCTTAGCCAGCATTCCCCTACAAATTGGACCCAAAAGCAGAAAATTTGATGAAGCAGGATGGGTGGGACGAAACCCTGCTCCCCTTTTGCACATGGCCAGACTGCAGAAAAAGCTTTCTGTACAGGAATGCTTGCTAAGCAGCATATTCTATTAGGAGGGAAGGCTTGCCATTGTAATGTTCTTAATATAATAGCACGATGGATCTGGATGAAACATCTTAGAATACAAGATCCAAGTTTTATTCCAACATGGCTGACCTCAACTGGCACAGTGCGCATGCATACATACATACATACATACATACATACATGTATGTGTGCATGCCCATACTTATACAAAACACCGCTGATCATTACAACTTTCCCCTAACAAAACGAAACGAAAGCAAATAAAACAAAATAGAAATATAAATGTGGATACCAAAGATTGGTAACACAGTCTAAAAGACAACAATTTCATGTAAAGTTCAATATGTTTCCTCTAATTTCAACTTGTGAGAAGTGTGCCAACTGTGACTAACATAATGAAACAGTGTTTATCACTTCCATATGCACAGATGAGTTCAGTGTCACATAACATAATCCTTGAAACATGTTCTTCCACTTGCTGTCTTGAGAGGCTCTGAGATTTCCTCCTTGGATGAATAAATTTCCCCTTGCTCTTGGGATGACAAAGTGGGCTCTTCAACAGATGGGATTGCTTGATTGGCTGCTTCCTTTGAGGATGAATGCTCATTTTCTCTCACAGTTGGAGACTCATGATGAGGTGAGATGTCTGTTGCTGATGAACCGCTTACTGGTGATTTCATTAATGCTCTTCTATTTCTGCGGTATTCTCTACCTCAGTTCGAATCCTACAGGAATCTTGGTGTTTCTGCGTGTTCTGTTACAACGCCTGGTTTCCAATGGCTCCCCATTTGTACTGTGATCCAGTCACCTTTCTCTAATGTGGGGAGATGTTTGAGCCTCAGTTTCTCCTTAACTTTGCGTGGATCAAAGACTTTAGGCTGCAACTGTGCGTTGATAGTGGGAATGATCGATCTTAATCATCGGCTCATAAGCAGTTGCACTGGCGAACCAACATCATCTATTGATGTGTTCCTGTATTCAAGTAGTCCCAAAAAAGGATCCCTGCGATCTTGCTTTGCTTTGGTTAGGAGATTTTTCACTGTTTGAACTTCGTTCTTAACAAGACCATTAGCTTGAGGGTACAGTGGACTGACAGTAGTGTGTTGAAATTACCACTGATTGGCAAACAGTGAAAAGTCCTTTGAGGAGTACTTGGGACCATTGTTGCTGTTTTCTTCGGATGGTATTCCATGTCTGGCAAATATTTGGTGTAGGTGATGACTGTGGTACTTTTGGTGTCTGGGAGTTTGGCTACTTCAAAATATCTGGAGTGATAGTCAACAACTATCAGGTATTCAGATTTGTCCCAGGTGAACAAGTCTGGGGTGACCATTTCCCAGGGGTTGCTCGGTATGCCAGAAGGGATCATTGGCTCTTTCGTGTTTTGCCGTTGATGCTCTAGGCAGGTGGTGCATCTCGATATCATGTCGCTGATTTGAAAATTCATTCCTGGCCAGTATAGTACATCTCTTGCTCGTCCCTTGGATTTTTCAATCCCCATGTGGCCTTGATGTATACTTTGTAGCATTTCTTTTCTCATAGAGGATGGGACTAGTATTCTGTCATTTTTGTGAACAACACCATCCACTTCAGAGAGCTCAGCTCTTACATTCCAGTAGACTTGAATACTTGCTGGTATGTGAGATTTTGTTTCTGGCCATCTTGACTTGATTGTATCTTTCAGTTCTTTCAATGATGGATCATTAGCTGTGGCTTCTTTAATTTCTTTAGTTTTGGGCTTCGAGACTGGTAGGTTAGAAGTTAGCAGGTGGACATGTAGTGCAATTTCTTCTTCCATGCTGCCATGTGCTGTTTCAGGAAGTGGTGCTCTAAAGAGCATGTCCAGAAGCACTAACTTCTTTCCTGGCTTGTATTCCAAGGTGTAGTCATATTTCTGCGTTCTGAGCAGGATTTTTTGTAGTCTTGGTGGTGCTGATGCTAGTGCCTTTTTAACAATGGCCTCAAGTGGCTTGTGATCTGACTCAATGGTAACTTTCTTTCCATAGATGTATTGGTGGAAACGTTCTAAGCTGAGCTGAACAGCTAAGAGTTCCTTCTCAATTTGAGCATATCTCGATTCTGCATCAGTAAGGGATCTTGAAGCATAGGCCACAGGACGTTCTCCTTGTTGCAGCACCCCTCCTAGGCTGGTTGGGGAGGCATCACAGCTGATCATAACAGGCTTCCGTACATCAACGAATCTTGGGACTGGCCCTCTAGCCTCAATAAGCATGCTTTTGATTTCATGAAGCGCTTTTTCTTGTTCATGTGACCACTGAAACTCAATGTCCTTTTGTAGTAGAACTCTGATAGGTTCATAGACGGTTGCCAGATTTGGGATGAACTTGCCCAGGTAATTGACTGTTCCAAGGAGACTTTCTACTCCTTTTTTATCAGCTGGTGCAGGCATGTCATTGATGGCACACACCTTTTCATCATCAGATTTGATTCCTTCTTGTGTGAGTTTGTGACCAATGAAGGTGACTTCTTTGACTTTGAAGACACACTTTTCTTTGTTCAGTGTTAGGTTGATCTTCTCACATCGTTCCAGGACAGATTGTAGATGATGGTCATGTGTTACTTCTGTTTCTGCATGCACTATTATGTCATCGATGTCAGTTTCAACTCCTTTCAAGTCGCCAAAATGTTGACTTAACCGCTTTTGGAAAACTTCTTGGCAGATGTGATTCTGAATGGAGTGACCTGATAGCAGTACCGTCCAAATGGCATGTTAAAGGTGGTTAGAAGTTGACTTTCTTCATCAAGAGGTATCTGCCAGTATCCTCGGTTTGCATCTAGCTTAGTGAACCATTTGCCATACGTGTAGTGATGTCTTCGATGGTGGGTTGCTGAAAGTGTTCCCACTTCATTGCTTTATTGAGGTACCTTGGATCTAAACAAATCCGCAGACTACCATTAGGCTTTTCAACAATGGCCATAGAGTTGACCCAATATTCTTCTACCTTACAAACAACTCCTCTCCTTTCCATGTCATCCAGTTCTTCTTTCACTCTGTCGCGAAGAGCTGCAGGGGCCGTCCTACTTCAATGTGATTAAGGTTTCTCCAAGTGTCCCAACCCAGTGAATACCTGCATGTATTTCTGCAGTAGTTCTTCTTTCAGTTGTTCAGACAACTTCGTAACTTCCTCATCTTTGTCTGGTTCAGTTTGCTTTTCTTCTGTCTTGGCCACCATAACTACTTGATTAGACCTATATCTTGAGATGATGTGAGCCCCAATAATCCTGGTTGATTTGTCTCCACTATGTGGAATGTCAGCTCATGTTCTACATGTTTTAGATTTCATGGGTAGTTTGGCCATGCCAAGTACAGTTAGCTTATCTTCAGAGTAACTGACTAGATTATGGGTGCAGGCATTTATCTGTGGATTGCTTCCAACTATCTTCTTTAGGTCTTTGAACAGCATGATGTTAACTTGAGAGCCTGTGTCTATTTTTAGTTTTGTGATATGCCCTTTCACTGGCAACATCACATAGTACTCCTCATTCTGGATCTGAACTTCTGTAGTGACAGCTCCTACAAATAGCGTTGAGTCAGGATCATGTTCTGCTTGTTGCTCTACGCCCAGTCCATGGAATTTTTTCTGTGATCTGCATACATTCTGGAAGTTACATGTTTTGCCATATGCAGGACACTCCCTTGCACCATGTCTTGTTCCACAGTTCCAGCAATTGAACTTCTTGCTTGGAGGTCTTTTTTCCTCATTATCTGAAGGTGGTTTCTTGTCGGTTGACTTGTCCTTCTCCCTTCCAATTCCATGCACTGATGAGTCGCTGTCCAGTTCTTTCATTTGCATACCCATTGCTTCTGCAGATCGTACCACATCTAATGCTTTCTGAAGTGTAAGGTCTGGCACCCTGAGTAATCTTTCTCTTGTTTTTGTGTTGTTTACACCAAGTACAATTCGGTCCTTGATGAGAGAGTTCTTCAATTTTCCAAATTCACATGTTTCACAAAGCTTTCTTAATATCGTTACGTACTGGTTGATGCTTTTGCCGCTTTCTTGGGTTCTTGAGAAGAATTTGTATCTCTCATAGCTGACATTTTTCTTTGGTTCACAGTGTTCCACTAATTTCAACAGTACCTTTTCGATATTTTTGTCATCGCCCTCTTTGTCCCAGGTTAGAGTGTTAAAAACATCAATAGCATCATTGCCGATAACTGTTAGAAGTGTTGCTACCCTGGTTGCACTGTCCTTTGAGCTTATTCCGGTTGCATAATGTATGTATGTATGTATGTATGTGACCTTTATTTAAACATGATTATGACATGAATTACGATCGCCGATGTTGATTGCTCTGAAATACA
>CM042747.1:33771911-33784411 GCA_022496165.2 Catalaphyllia jardinei | reverse complement strand
CAAGAGACAAAAAATTGGTCAACCAGGAGAAAAGGTCATAGACATCTCTTTCAATTCTGACTCGGCGATGTAAGTGGAAACTGAAACAGGGACAGCAAGGCAAACAGAGGAGTTTGACTATTTATTTCACACCTCGACTGCCAAACCACCATTTGATGAGACTTACTTCGCAAATGACAATGGGAAGGTGAGATTGCCTGAATTGCCTGCTTATGACAGCGAGTGCTGCACTTTTGCCAACACAACAAACTTGCTTGCGATGATATGTCCTTGCACGTTGTAAACAAACCCCAAAACAATTTGATTGTAAGTCTCTAGACTGCAAAAGGCTTTAAATTGCTTTTGCGTGTAAAAGCTGGTCTCCAGAACCAAATAGCAAAGAAAATCAGTTGATTCAACCAGCAGATGACAGTCAGGTTGGAAGTGTTTCCCCTGTATCAAGGCAGGATCGATTCCAATCCTTGTCTGGATCAGATAAAGGAATGTATTTTTTTTGCTCCGAGGCCAAATTTTTCAACTGTGAACTGACAAGAATTGAAGGCTTTGGAGACTAGAAAAGCTGGATCTTCTCGACAAAATTGACGAATGCCTTATCAAAATGGAAAACGATATGGGCACCATCAAACAGAAAGTACTCGAACTGGAAGGAGGATTAAACTCAGTTAACAGTGTGAGGTGGCAGATTTGAAAGAGAGTATAGAGAAGAAAGACGAGAAAGAGCAACTTCAATTACTAGAAGAAGTTGAAGATCTACATGTACGCAATAGGTCTCAAAGAAACAACCTAGCATTTTACAACATCCCGGAAAGAGCAGAAGGTCAAAATTGCACTGTATTTATCCAGAATTTCATTGCAAGTCACATGGCTTTGGAAACTTTATGTGGGCAAGTCGAAATAGAACGTGCACACCGCACCCCAACGTACGCCGCAAAACACAACATGAGGAACCCAAGACCCATCCATGTGGCTTTTTTAAGATTCACAGACAAAGCGAAGGTTCTTGCAAACGCCGCTGCCAGATTAAAGGGCACCCCCTATAACGGGAACATAACCGGTATCAGCGCAGACTTTGCGAAGAAAACGCAAGACCGACGAAAGGCGCTTCTGCCCTACAAGAAACACCTCCAAAAGAAGTTAGGGGCCGACAGAAAAGTTTTTGCCTATCCTACTACCCTAAAGTATATTGACGAAGGCAGGCAAAAAACCGTTGGCGAGAAAGACTTAAAGAAGTTAAAAGGCGAGATGACAAAATACACTTAACAAGGAAAAGGAGTCTTTATGTTAATTGACATTATATCAACCTATTCCTAACGTAGAATAACATAGAATAAGAAGCTAGACGTAGTTTGAATTCGCGGGTTTAGTATTTAGTCAAAAAACGCTAAGTCGGCAACAGTGCATTTAGGGCCTTTTTGAGCCTGTTTTAGATTATTTGTGTGTATGTCGTTCCTGCATGTCTTACGTATTTTTTTTATTGTTTACGTTTGTTTGTTTTTTGCCTGAAATGCTCTCTTTTTGATCTCTGTTTCATATTTGTTTACATCTTAAAATATGCAGGCTTTGTGAATCACATATCCAAGTTTTTGTTCACGCAGTCCCTAGAGTGTTACATACTGTATGTACACACATAATGAGTCCGCTTCAAAATGTAAATATTAAATCCGAATCTCTAAATGCTAGAGGTCTAAACAAATTGATTCAACGACGCTCCATTTTCAGGTGGCTGCACAATCAAAACAACCATTTTACATTTCTACAAGAAACCTATACTTCTAAAGATTGTGCCAAAACGTGGGAAGCTGAGTGGAGCGGTAAAGTCTTTTTCAGTCACGGCTCGACTCACAGCAAAGGTGTCATGATTCTTGTCAATCCAAAAGTAGAATTAGAAATAGAAAAAGTAATTTCTGACAATAATGGCAGATCTATCATCTTAGATGCAATGGTTGACAATTCGCACGTAATTCTTGTAAACATTTATGCCCCTAATGACCTCAATCAACAGTTGGCCTTCTTTAATGACCTCCAACATACTCTTCAGGAATTCGCTCAGGAATACATTATAATGAGCAGAGATTTTAACAGCACCCTACACGATAACGACAAGAAAGGCAGAAATACAGTTTCCAAAAAATTCTTGTTATCAAGAAAATCGAAGAAATTATGAACCTGTACAATTTATTCAATATCTAGCGCAATTTAAATCCCGAGACAATAAGCTTTACTTGGAGAAACAAATCACTTAAAATTCAATGTCACCTTGACTTCTTCCTTATTCCAAAGACCTTGGCCATCTGGCCATATCCTGTAAAATTCTTAATGCACCGGAAACCGACCATTCTGCAATCTTTCTGCAACTTAAATCAGATGGGCTAAAGCAGGATAAAGGCCCAGGCTTCTGGAAATTTAACAACTCTATTTCAGAAGACTCTCGTTATGTGAACAAGCTACGTGAAAACATATACGAATATAGAGAAAAATACACCAATGTCGAGGACCTGGGGTTAAAATGGGATTTAATTAAGATGGAAATCTGTGGCTTGACGATCAAATACTGCAAAGTTAAAATGAAGAAATGCGAAAGAGAAGAACTGTTGCTGCACAAGAAAGCAAACAAGCTCCTGCAGGACTCGTAAAAAAAAACCCGAGTGACAAAAGAATTTTAAATGAGCTGTACGCTACTAATTTGCGCCTAAAACGATAATGCACCAAAGGACAAAAGGTGCAATTGTTAGAAGTAAAGCACATTGGCACGAGCATGGTGAGCATAACACAAGGTATTTTTTCAATCTTGAAAAGAGGAACCACAGCAGAAAAACTGTAACAAAGCTGAAAATTGGTGACAATAAGTGTGTTAATGACCAATTTGCAATATTAAAAGAGAAACGCTTCTACAAAGCACTTTACAAATCCCAAAGCGTAGACAATGACACCTTCCTAGCATCACCTTTTTTCAAGACACAAAAAATTACACCACTAACACAAGAAGAAATGGAATCATGTGAAGGTCTTCTCTTGGAAGATGAGTGCCTATGTGTACAAGTGAATTTTATAAATTCTTCTGGCCAGAGCTAAAATCAGACATGTTTCAATAGGCCTTTTGCAACAAACGATCACATGGTACAAAATCCGCCATGCTGGAGGGCAAGCTCATTATTATTCCCGCACTGGGACATTAAAACAAAGGGCAGTCACGCTTGACTGGTTGAGGTCTCTTTTAGAAGAGGTCTCTTTTAGAAGAACTCAAAACAAAGTGTGCATTGGAAATCAATACCTCTAAAACTGAGGCTTTGTGGCTGGGTTCTTGGAGAAACTGCTGAGAAACCCCAATGATACAATTTTAAATGGCCAAAGGAGTCTGTGCAGGCCCTCGGTGTACATTTCTCTTATGATGAACAACATTCTAACAGGCTAAATTTTGAAGAAAAGATCCAAAACGTAGAAAAAGTTCTAAACGCATGGAGATGACGAAATCTCACTTTGATCGGAAGAATAAAAATTGTCAAGTCTCTAGGCTTATCTAAAATTATTTACAGCATGTCCATGCTCCCTATCCCTCCACTTCTGGCGGAGAAAATTAATAAACTCACTTTCAACTTCATCTGGGAGGGCAAACCTGCCAAAATAAAGAAGAAAACAATAATTGCCGAAACGAAACATGGCGGATTGAAAATGATGGATTTTGAAATTATGGAGAAGGCTTTAAAAATAGCTTGGGTCAAGAGAATAAAAGATGAATGTGGCACCTCTTGGAAAATAATTCCGGAGCAAACTTTATGTCAATATGGCGGTCTGTCCTTTTTAACAAATTGTGATTACGATTTTAAATTACTCGACCTTAAAAATCTCCCTACATTTTACCATTTTGTACTGAGGTACTGGCAGGATTACAAATTACTGATGCCAGGTAATAGAATACCCCCAGAGCATGAAATTATCTGGACCAACCAAAACATTTTGGTTGACAAAAAACCTTTACTTTACAAAAGCTGGTTTCATTATGACATTGTACAGGTCCAGGACCTACTAAATGTAAACCGGGAGTTTCTTTCTTTGGCCGACTTCAAACAAAAATTTAACATTGATACACCATTCACCTTGTACCACGGTCTTATAGATGCTATTCCAATCGAGTGGAAAAGATCAATTCGGAATTTAAACAGACCTATACAAATCGCTTCTCCCAAAACTTCCATGCCAACAACATATCCTAGCACTCGAACTGCATACAAAAACATCCTTGATAAAACTTTTATATTGCCAACAAATGAAAACAAAGTTCTAAACTACGGATTCACCAAAGAGAATATTCATGACCTCTACTTACTCCCTTCCTTAGTTAAAGACAAAACGAAGCTTCTTGCTTTCCAGTATAAAATAATACCTAATATTTTGCCATGTCGCTCCAGTTTATTTCGCGCTGGCCTTGTAAATGACGACATCTACTCTTTGTGCAAGTTAGAAAAACAATCGCTTGTTCACATGTTATACAACTGCAGCGAATCACTCCTATTTTGGGAAAAATTTACGCAATGGTGGCAAGAAAAAGTTTCTGAAACCAATTGTCCTATCAGTAAATGTGATTTTATTTGGCTGGCACCAAAATGCAAACAATAAGAGAGTGCTCAATTACATTCTTATCACTGCCAAATATTACATCTTCAAAACAAGTGTCTGTGACAACAAGCTGAGCTTTGAGTGCTTTCTTTTACGTTTAAATAGCAAGTTAGACATCCTGCGTACGATAGCTATAAAAAACAAGTCACTAAATAAACTCAAAACAACCTGGGCATCTCTTTTGTAGTTTATTTATTTATTTATTTATTTTACTTATTTTATTGTTAGCTATATTTGCTATTTGTTTTGTTTGTGTTATTTACAATTAGGAAAAAAAGGAAAGAGGCTACAGGAACAAAAAGAACAGCTGCTTCATCCCATCTGGGCATGTTTTTATTAAAAACAACTACACTCAGCAGACTAACATACATGTTACAAGAATGTAAGTTCCACTGTAAAGTGTTTGAAGTCAGAAGTCCTGAATGGATCAGATTTCTATCTATTTTTGTGCTGTAAACCACTCTACAGACCAGTTTCACTGACTGGAACATAGGAGAGGAAACTATTAACAGGCAGCATTTCAGCCATTTCACCCTGTACGATCATTTCATTGAATGACTGAGATGCTTCTGTACTGCACAGTTCTGTATAACATTGTTAAATCATAATTTGATTCATAAGAATTATGATTAAGTTCAGTTTAACATGTAGTTTAAAGTAGTACATAACTTAATATGTAGCTGTTTGTCATAATAAAAAGCTGTTAGATTTAAAAAAAAAGTGTTGTCTCTGACTGCAAATTCCCCTAAAGAAAGCCGGAAAATAATGCAGCACGATATAGCCAAGAAAACAATGGAATCAAAGAAAGCACACATAAAGAACCTCTTAGATTATGATCTAATATGCGACGAAATCAACCTTCTGTCAAGGGGGCTTGGGGCTCAGTTATATTCCTATGGCCGTGACAAATGAAAGTCACATAAGAAAAGCGCTCTTAAGGGATTTTGCAGCTTTTGCAAGGTGAATGTGTCTACAGTTTATCTTCCACAGTAGGGGTAAAAAGCCACTTCCTTTTCCTTCAGATTTTACAGCAACATACACAAACGACTAAAATAAATTGCTTAATCACGGTGATGCGATACTAATTAAAGATGCGAGAAGATTCAAGACGAAATTAGCATATTCGCGAACCTTCTAAGTCGCAATTATTTTTCGAAACACACTTTAACAATAAAATTCTGAATCAAGAATACCAGAAAAGTACATCACAAAAAAACCAGTGACACCTACTAGGTTGTTGCCATGGCAATACTCTCGGCTTCAGTCTCTTTCTGTGAAAAATAACTATCCCCATTTGCAACATTTGCAAGTGGGACAGAGGCCTTTTATCGGAACACACATGGTTCTCATATTGTCCCTATTAGTACCTTGGGAGTGGATGATCCTTGTTTCATGGCCATGGGCCACGGGCGACTTTAGTCACGTTACATAAGGGATTGAAATTGACCAATGAAATTTGCTGTTTTAATTACCCAATTAAAAGTTTGCTTCTTTCAATGCTTTTGACAAAACACATGCTTTGTAATGAATGCGCCATTTTGAATGTAAACACTTTACAGCGAGTATTTTGAGGAGATTTGTGAAGTATCCTGAGTTGTTTACATTGCCTGCGATTTAAAAATGGCAGCTGGTCGAACGTACACGGCAGAAGAAGTTGCTAATTCAATTTTTCAAGACAGTGGCTCAGAATTTGGTGGTGATGCAAGTGAAGGTGATTTTGAAGATTCTCAGTTCGACAACAGTGATTTCCAAGAAAGTTCGCTGTCTGAGAGTGCCGACAGTGAGCCAGACCCAAAGCATGCTGCCGCTCGACCTATTCCTGTTAGGCATCCTCATAATTGTCGTGATCATCAAGCTGCACAAATTGAATGGGAAGTTTACAAAGACATCGATCCATTTGAAAGTGTATGGCTTTAGGATTACAATGAAAGGCAAGGTGTTTTAGTTGATACCAGAAACTTTACCCCCATCAACTTCTTCTATTTGTTTATGGCTGAGGCAGCATTTGAACTTACTTCTGTGGAAACAAATAGATATGCAATGCAATATTTAGATGATACAGCAGATCCGTCGCCAAGCTTGCATTTCCTAAGCTGGATAGACACCAGCAAGGTTGAGATAAAAGCATTTACAGATTGCTATGGGTTTGTGTCAGAAGCCATCTATTCGAAGTTATTGAAATAAATTTTGGCTACCTTACACTCCTTTCAATTCAATCATGTCTCGAAATAGGTTTGAGCTTATCCAAACATTCTTACATTTTAACAATACTGAACTGCAAGTGCCAAGAGGACAAAGAGGATTTAATACTTTGTTCAAAATACAGCCTTTGCTAGACATTTTTGATCCAACACACATGCAGGTTTATGGCCCAAGAAGGGAGTTATCTCTTGACGAGAGCATGGTGAAATTCAAAGGTTGCATATTTTTTAGACAATATCTACCTGCCAAACCCACTAAATGGAGAATCAAGGAGTTTATTTTAGCAGAAGCTAAAACTGGATATGCACTAAAATCTATAGTTTACACTGGAAAAACCTCTTTCCAAAGAGATGCAGGGGTTGGTCTTTCAGAACAAGTTGTCCTTGATCTTCTGGAGGGTTTTGAAGACAAAGGGCACAAGGGTTACATGGACAGCTTGAACATTGGTGCTTTTGGAACAGTTAACAGTAACAGAAAGGGGATGCCACAGGAACTAAAACCAAGCGCTCTTTCTCTAAAAAAGGGGACTCCCCACTGTTCATGCAAAAGAAAGATGATGATCTGGTTGCGTGTGCATGGCGTGATACTAAGAGGCTCACATTACTTAGTACAATAGACAACAACCTGACTCTTGAAAAGAATGTGAGGTCCAGAGAGAATGACAATGGGCAGAGGACTGCAGAGAAACCTGGATTGAGCTGAACAGTACAATCATTTCATGGGAGTCTGGACACACTTGATCAGTTTTTACGAACTTACCAGTATCCACACAAGTCCCAAAAATGGTATCACACCATCTACCATAGAGTGCGAGGTTGCCCTGGTGAATGGGTTTATTGTATACAGGAAAGTTAGTGAGTTAAACAAACTAGATCCCAAGCAATTTCGTCAAGCAGTCATTGATGGACTATCGAAAAACTGGTAACCACCTCGCAAGAAAGTAGGCCCTCCATCACTACTACACCTTACAAAGTGCCATTTCCCAGACAAATATGAAAACCCCAAATTCAAGCCACAATGCCAGGCTTGCTCTGATTGACAGGCTATGAGACAAGTGCAAACAAGTTTTTTTTTCAAACTATGTGCTGTACCACTTTGCGTTGTTCCCTGTTTTGAATGCTACCACACACTCAAAGACTATAAGTCCTAAGAACTTGTATATGCTTCGTATAACAGTTGTCAAATAACATTTATTCCCTATCATTGTTTTATTTCTGGAGAATTTTGCTCTCCATATTTCTTTTTTTATAGAACAAGATGAAGGATGTTCTTGTAATTTTATTGCCATATTGTTTTGATATGGTAAACTTACAATCAAAATAGATGGACTTTTTCTTTGTGAATGATTACCTTTTTGTCAATTATTGACAAATGAATGTTTGATACCAAATTATGACTGTGTTGCAGTTTCTTAAGTCAATATTTTATTCACATATTCATAATGTCAAGAGCTTATACAGTCTTATACTTAATTCCCATAATTCAATGCAAGTTACCAGTCATGTAATCTAGTGACGTCATCGTATATGACATCATTTTGTTGCATGTGTAATGTATGCTTCATGAAAATTTCAACATGATCCATCAAATATTCTTTAACATATGTGACAAAATGTAATGTTGGTTGTAAAACTGATTCTAAACCTAAAAATATTTGGCCCAGAGAGGAAGCAATTGAAAGAAACTTGGCCCAGAAAGGGTTAAGAAAAAATCTTCCAATGTTAGCCTTAATTAAAAAAAGGACCAGTGGCATAACTGTTGCCATGGCAATGGCATGTCGGGTGTAATTTTGTTTCTTTTGTAATGTACATTTGGCGTGGCGCGACGTTTGAAACCAAGTCGTGCCAATGTCGTGCTATGGCCGAGCGAAATTGAATTTAGTTGGGCACGACATTAGCACGGTGTTTGAAACGGGCCTAAGTGAAATCAAAGTCCATGAGGTGGCGTGGTAATGAGAAATCAAAGTTTTAACTGTCTGTAAATGACTTGAAATCAACATTGTCTAGCTTGCGCATTGCTTAAAGTTAAGAGTAAGCGCAAAGTTGGAGTTTGCTCCCTGGATCAACCTGACTTCAAATGCCAATAACTCACTTATATCAGTTGCATTTGAAGTCACAGAACACATTTTGCTTCTTTAAAACATGTTGAGGACTTACAGGTTTATCAAGGCTTTATGATGCCTATCAACCACCAGGCAGGCTACTAGGTACTTAAAACAATGCTTAACCCATTGACGCCTGTGCCGCCCACAACCACCCATGCAAAAAACCTTGCCATTTCCCTGTGCTGTCCGTAACCGCCCGAAAAAATGCTTATGGGGACAACTGACTTTCCCACCCTCCCTGAAGACTCTTTGGTTCTCTTATTGTTTTATTGTTCTTGAGGACAAATAAACCAATCAGAATGGACTTTCTGAGCATATTTTTAGAGGACTTTAGGGGTCCTAGAAAGATGGATTTTTTCTTCTTAAAATTGTGCACTCAAAAAGTGCAGTAAATCATGGCACACTGCAGGCCAAATCTTAAAATTCCAAGGTCTTGTTTTCATTCTTAAAATGGAGAAATTACAGCTTTGGTTTTCAACATAGAAAGGAAAAATAGAAAATCAATGTTTAAGTGGCCTCAGAACGGAAAATCAAGGAGTACAAAGTTCTCAAACCTTTCTGGTGAGGAAGTTTTTCTTCCTACTATCGCCGCAAAACATGAAGATCGGAGCGCTTTCAAGTAAGTTCTGACAATAGATCACATATTTAAAGCAGTTTTTCGGATTCGAGAAACAAAAATGGTAATGTACATTATTACTTCGAAGTTGAATTCAACTTTTATAACGATTGGTAAAGCCACGGGCATTAAAATGACAGCAAAAGCCATCGGAAAAAACTCAAGATCACACTTTAACATGAAGAATTAATTTGAACATGAGCTCATGCAGCGAAGGCACATCTACGAATTTGGAATTTTTTGCTTTTAAATAGGTTTCTTCGCCTCAGCTTGAAGGAAAAATTATTGTTATTGAACTTCCTTTCACATTTCTTTGATTTGGTTCCATGTATCAGTGAATTTTAAGTTTTAAAAGCGAACAGCAACTTTCACACTGGATTTCTGCCTATTTAATTTACGGCGACCACGAGGCGGTTGTTTATTTCTTAAATAATACTGCTACCGTAAATACTCGCTTCTGATTGGTTGGAAGCGGACCAATTTATCCCAAATTGTATCGATAGCTGAACAATTAAATTTTAATTGTATCGGTCACATTTGAGCAATGGAGTCGGATAAAACTTCCAGGTTTTCCGCTTCAGACAAACAAAAAGCTTGTTATGAAGAAGCAGCAGTAAACAAAAACACCAAAAAGTGTGTTCGAGTACCCAGTCTTTTATTACAAGCACCACTACTGCCGATACACAGCTGCATCATCTTCCTCCCATTCATCTGTCGTCTATTGGAAATAATATCAGCGGCCAGGCAACCATCAACATCACATTCAACGTTCAGCCTCCGCAATGATCGAAAGTCCTTGGATTGAAAAACTTTGCAAAAATTTACGCGAATGTATTTTGGGGAGTAGTCTTCCCATTTCATTAAACGTTTAAGCTCTGTTTTCCCGAAGGAGTTCGTCCTTGTATCGTTAACTTTATGTACTGAATAGTTTAAATCAAGGCTGTAAACTGTGGCTTTCCAGAATACGTTTTCATGCGGGTTTTGTCGGTAAAATAACGCTTTTACCGTTTCGACATGCATTTTCCTTTTATTTATCAAAGAGTCGCTCATGCGTTCAGAGTTTTGACAGCTTTCAAGCCAATAAAATTCAATTTCATGTTGCAAACTTGGGACATGCTCCTCTTTGTGGCTCGGTTGCGAAAAAAGAACGAATTATTATTTTACGGAGAAGTGAAAAGTGTTGAGAAAACAAAGTTATAAAAATTAAAATATTTAATCACAGCGTGGCTTCATTTTAGCAACCCTCTATAACGAAAAGACTTCAGATAGAAGCTTGTATTTACGGTTGCCGTATTATTAAAAGGAAATCAATCTTTTTTCTTGAAACAATTAGGGATTAATTGTACTTGTGAACAGATCGGACTTTTTCTAATTTCCACTCGTGGCTGCGGCAGCCACTCGTGGAAATTACTAAAAAGTCCGATCTGTTCACGCGTACAATTAATCCCTAATTGTTTCTCGAACAGATCGATTTCCTATACTAATCGCTTTGTTCAAATATGTTTTGAAGTCTTATTCAGCTACTACAAAACAAATCAAGAAAGAATTAAATGGGCACTAATTCAACACAGTTGAAATACGATTGATCTTAAGATAACTGGCTTGATTTTTACGTCTTTTTAATTTACAAATTTCATTTCTCTTCAGCCGTAATGAAATTTCTTCGCACAGAGAAGAAATTATTCGATTTCTTGTTTTCAGACTGATTATTTGATGAGTTCTTCGCTTTTATGTTCCGTTGTTTTCTCAAATGTCAGCCCAAACAGTACAAGAAAGGAAATTCTGTATTTGGTTTTGTTTTGTCGTCTGAAGTCAATAATTAAATCATTTTTGTATATTCAATTTTCTCGGCTTCTGCTGGACATACAATTTCTTGCTTTGTTATTAGTTTTACATATCAAGTTGAGGTCTTTTTGTTAATATTTTTTAATATTTTGGCCCTTCATTCATTTGACTCTAAATAAATGACATCTTGTGTCTGTGCTAACTGCTCATATGGTTTATTTTTGTGCTTTCACTCGCTCTGAAATACTCTAAAAAAACGCAAGGGAATAAGGGGTGGGTTGCGGGCAATTTCATTCAGGCATCAATGGGTTAAGATATTAGTCGACAGAGCTGTAATGCATCACTTCTCTTTTCTATCTGAATGGTCTTTGCTTTGACACTTGATCAATAATACAACATGGTACCATTTTCAGAAGTGATTACAACTGGCTTACTTCTACAATCTAATTTTGAGAGTTTTGGTCTTAAATATTTATGGTAAGCAAATGATAAAATTTTGAAAACTGACTTGGTTCTCTGTTGAGGGGGGCAAGCATGGCCTAGTGGTAGGGGGCTAGATGTGTAATCCGGAGGTCCCCGGTTCAAATCTTCTCCCTATACTACTACATGGATTTGTCTTCAGTGGCCTTGAATTCAACTCCTTCATGCTATGTAAATAGCCAACTGGTCAGCCTCCCACAAGTTAGGATTCTTAACTTGTTATGTTGAATTGGTATCATATTTGTTTGTTATGTGCATTTGATCACATTCACATGGAATTTGGACAATATAAATGTTTATCATCATCATCATCATAGCAAGTGCCTTAGACCTACTAATTTCTTTATCTGTGCAAGACTGATGCTTCTGTTGTCCAGGCTCACTCACTGCACAGCAATAAAAGATAACAAAAGCATAAAAAAAGAGCAATTTGCACAGCTGGAAAAACCCAAACAGTCTTCAATGTGAGAGAGCACATGTTAATTTTTCCATTCACGCGTAACCACAGTTCCTTGCACCTTTGATCTTATGCTACCACAATTACTTGCAATTCGCAAAAACATGTTCAAGGCCGCTACAATATAGCCTACTCCTGATTAGACAGCTGCCTCATTCGCGCCCTTCAGGCTCACTCGCTGTGACAGAAAACAGGCATTACTAAACTACTTGTTACATTATTTGCAGCTTTTCACTTCAGAT
>CM042747.1:33768831-33771901 GCA_022496165.2 Catalaphyllia jardinei | reverse complement strand
AACTACTTGTTACATTATTTGCAGCTTTTCACTTCAGATGAATGCTTAACATTGAAATCTTTCATTCAATAATGTATGTAGAAGGCAGCATTCACACCATTGTGTGGTTTCAGAAAGTATCTTCAGTATACCCAATGGAGGGTCACAGAAATTCCAAGGGGTAGGGCGGTCTGAAAGAGGTCAATTTCTGAAGAGGGAAGAGGGTACACATAAATAAAGGAGGTAAGTTTCTAACAAAACTGTGGTGCTGCATCAGTGGGGAGTATTAAGCACTTAATGACTGGCCACAAGGGAAACAGCGAGTTTTGTTTCCCCGAGACCCTCATTGTTGAGGTTGAGGGGAAACAAAACTCACTGTTTCCCGAGAGGCCAGTCATCAAGTGTTTTGTTATACTTCTGACTCAAAAATAAAAAAACTCCAAAAAAAAGGATTTGCTTGACACCATTGCATACACTGGCTGCACTCGCAAAATTGAGCAACTGCCAAAACCTGTCCTATTGAAAAATCATGATAACAGTCTTTTTCCTTGCAGCTAACAAAAAATATAGACAGTAGTAAAGTTGCTTTGGCTTCTTCTAATGCTTAACTCAAGCATTCTGAGTTCGACTTGATCAGGAACAGCATATTTTGTTGTAAATTACCCAAATACCGCGATCAAAGAGCGAGTTGATGAACGTGGGCGGCCCATTTTTGGTGCCAAACCAAAAGCTTGGAGACACAAAACATTCATATTTTCCTTTTTGTTACTCTGTATGATATGTTTTTGCGACTATAAATCCCTTTTCTTGAATAATGAATGCCGCCTCTAATGAGAAACATTATCCAACTTCAATGGCTTTTTAACATCAGACCGACTGGTACACAAATTTCCCACGGTTTCAAGGTGCACAACCTGATCAGGTGCGAGTCCAAAGTTAAGGTTGTTGTTTCCCTAGGGAGTTAGTGAGTTTTTTCCCCCCTGGGGAGTTAGTGAGTTTTAACCCATGGCACGTGATGTGTTCTCCTCCAATCGGAAAATATATTTCAGTTGGGAGGTATAACAATACAAAATAATTGAGTTTTGTCAAAGTTGGGTTGATAATGTTGAATTGCTCTAACAGCTTTTCTGATTTTTTTTCGTGAGAAAAAACAAAGGCACCAGTGACTGACGAACTAAAGCTTCACTGACATGAAATAACAGCAAAAAACATTATTTCCCTTAAGATTTTCAGTTAATTTTTTAACATCAGTTATCCTGCTTTAAGTTTAAAACGCCTTTGAAGATTCACCATCACATGCAGTAAAGCAAATGTTGTCTGTCTGAAAACATATGATTTTGATATGATAAAGATGGAATTCAATCTGTTTCATGAATAGTGTTGCCTAGCATGTAGCCAAAATCTAGCCAAGTGGAAATCCTGTGCATTGTAAAAGGGCATGTACTAAAACCAAAAACAATAAAATGAAACGGCCGAGACGACACCACCAAAACGACCAAAACAGAATGGCCAAAACAAAATGACCGAAATGAGCAAAATTATAAGTAAATAAATGAAAAAGTTAAAAAAAATACGGCCTTGATCTCTGTCACTTTACTATGGCAGCCTGATCTCACACCTAGATCTACATGTGTGACATGGCGACATCACAAGTTCTCACCGGGCCTGTGAAGATGAAGGAGCACAAGCACGACGAACATGAAAACATAGAAAAAAAGGTGCATACTTGTCATATTTTGAATGGTATTCTGGCTAAAACAAGAAATCTAATTTTCTAAAAAGGTTTCCTGGTCGTATTGTGGATTCATAGGTGGTGGCGAATGGTCTTTTCAAGAAAGACTTTGCAGCATTCCTCATGCGAACCAAGACTTTCAGACTAGGTTTACACTAGAGGAAATTGTTCCGGATTCGTGATGAATCCGGAACCTTTTAGCACCGGTTTGGTTTTGCCGTTTACACACGAATCCGGATATCTTTCCGCCAGCGATATTATGAGTTTGCGGTATAACTAAAATGGCGGATGCAGCAATCCAAAGTAATCCAAAGTCGCAGTCGTATTTATGGCCATTGATAGCGGTCGCTGTTAGCCTCTTTGTTCTGTCACTAGTCCAGGCAGTCTTTTAATTTGTAATAGGTAGTGCTATATTCCTCAGAAACTAAAAAAGGGACGCAAACAATGTTGACGTCCTCCACAATTTATCGGAAATGACGATGACACGATCGCTGGATGATTCTGGATAAGACCAGGACAAATACCTGGTGGGACAACATGATGGGCAACAATAGTGTGATCAACGAGTGGAAAGAAAACTTCAGACTGCCTCAACGTACCCCTAGGGGTTTTTTATGGTGATATTTTGTTTCTCGTCGTCGAGGCAACAAACAACATGTTGACCATTTTATCATGAATGTTCCCGGAGTTGTTGTCCTGTGTAAACAGTCAGGAATCTGAATATCCTTTTAGTGTAAACGCTTACTAATCCGAATACTCTAAAATTGATGAATCCGGAAACATTTACGAATCCGGAAAAATCTGCTCTAGTGTAAACCTAGTCTCAGTTCATCTCTAGGGAAAACGAGGGCAACTTGACATGCTTTTATCACTTATTTCATTTATTCTATTTTTGCCACACACAATGATTTACAAGCAAAATAAAAAAAAACATAATGAATAGGTTAATTAACATTAAATTTAAAATTTACAAGTACAGTACCGCCTGAAACTATTTACCCATTTACTGAGGTTTTGCCGCGGCCGATTCGCAGATTAACACCATGTTCTCGCCTCGGCAATGACGTGGCATGCTGAAATTTTACTGAGGTTTTACTTAGGTTTGCCATGACATAAAATACCACAGTAAACAGTAAGACGCGGTAAAGTTGAATAGGCTATCAGACCTTTTTTTATTAACTCATTAATTAAACTTTACAATTAATGCCATCATATCTTCACGCTCCGGTGACAAATCATGTATTTGTCATATTACTAAAAGACTCCGCTGTAGCTTGTTAACTTCACAGGAACCCATTACCACAGTGTCGCTACATTTTCTGATTTTCTTGTCATGTAAAGGGAAAATGTAAGAGTTTT
>CM042747.1:33756331-33763831 GCA_022496165.2 Catalaphyllia jardinei | reverse complement strand
ACGGTATTAAAGACTTCAAGGACAACAGTATGTGTTAGTTTGTTCTGATCATATTTATTTCTTATAATATATTTTGTTTTTAACACAATTTTTGTAATTTTTGTACATTTTTGTTTTTCACCTTGTCGCTGTAAAGAATCAAGACATTTCAAATGATGCATTAAATTTTAAGCTCGCAAGATCTGTGTTGAAGATGGCATCATTTGAATTCGCAAACCTTCAGTATTTTAATTCCACTTTCATGAATTAAAAAATTGTTAGGCTAGTTTTGAATGCGAAATAGTCATTCACGCAGTGTTCACCTTGGTAATTGTTTGTGATAAACAAAAGATAGTTCACCTTGATTTTGACACTTTGACAAGTAATGAAGAAATATCTAAAATTGAGAAAACATGCCTTTAAAAACATTGCCAGGTTTTTATAGCCCGTGATGGACAAGCCAGTCTTTGACAAAAGCCTCATCCTTCCCAATAAACCCATCCATCTTTCAAAAACATGTGTGTCAAATGCCCGGGGGTCACCCCGGGATATACTAATACCCAGCCCCCTGGCCCCACCCATGGGACTGACAACGGGAGCAAATGCCCCACAGTTGCCCAGGGGGGGGGGGGGGGCACCGCTGGAGTTGTTTGATGTATAATAAATATACAGTTTACAACTGTATTTATTAATACACAAGTTAAAAAATTGATGTTTATCATAATTTAACTGTAACCAACATATATCTAACAATCCACTTGTTCTTGCTTGGCTAAATGAGTTCTTATATTTTTGGGGTATCAAAATGACAAATCTCTACAACAGGAACTCAATTATTAAGCCACTAGGTCCTTACATACAGTGCTTACTTTATTAAAAACATTTTTTGGTGAGACTTCTATCCAAATCACCATCATTTCATAATTAATCAACTAGTATTACACCTAATGTGGAATTTGGTTGTAGAGGCATAAACATTTTCATCAAAATAGATTTGCTACAGTAAAGGAATGCAAAAATTTCAGAAATGGTACAAATTAGTATAAATTATTGATTCTCAGATCTAAACAGTAGCCCAGTTAAATATTAGTCGCTGAAGTTTAATTCAAGTCATGGAAAGGTTGTGTTATATCTGTCAAAATTATGTTACGCTTGTAATTAGTTTATAATGTAACCAAGTAAGTGCGGTGGGCATGAAGGCTAGAGAACAGACCTTTGGGAAAGTTTCCTACAAGTTGTCCTCTTTTTGACAACATTTATCCATTTTAGGAACTGAAGGTTTTCCTTGATTTTCAACTAATGTATTGACCAGACTTGAATGATAATTTCCAGGGCTCAAAATTGCGACCAGAAATCAAGTGTTGGTGACCACAACTCTCTTGACCTTTTAACCTCAAAGGAAAATTGACGTTACTTGTAAGACTGGATTCAAACATATCTGGATATAAAACAAAAAACCTTTTCAGGCCTTTTCAGTCGCAGCTCCCGATCTGTGGAATTCTCTGCCACAGGATATCAGGTCAAGTTGTACAGCAGACATTTTTTAACAAACTTAAAACACTGCTTTTTACTAGAGCTTTTGACTTGTAATAATTTTTGTATTTATTAATTTTTTATATTTAACAGTTGTAGAAAGCGGCTTTGAAAAGGTGCTATATAAATGTATTATTATTAGTAGTAGTGGGTAGTGTAGTGGGTAGTGGTAGTGGTAGTAGTATTATTAAAAAGAAAAACAAATCAGAGAAAATATTACAATCTGGCTGCCAAAATGTTGGGATTGGTCAACAGTTCGGTCCTTATTAAAAAAAGTTAATTTCAAGTGCTGAATGATGCACTGTTTTCTTCTTGCCAAAACCCTTAAACTAGAGTTACATGGAGGTTGCCTCTGCCATTACTACATTTAAAACTAATGCATCACTTGTGTTAACACCTCCATGATTGTCTCTGATTGCAACATTGGTCTAACTTTGATCTTGATCAAGTGCTGCTTCACAAGGGAGTACTTCATGTGGTAATCAACAAGCACACCCCAGAACAAACACATCTTGCTGATTGCTGATTACATGGAGTTCCTTTGGGTGAAATTGGTCTGGTAACAGTTAAACACAGCTTGTTTTACATTGTTGCAGAAGGAAACGGAGAAAGAGCGCCTCACGTAAGTAACCAATTGAAAGGCAACTTCAGTGTTATGCAATTGCAAAAGTTGCACTAAAAATGGAACTGTTAGTTCAAATAGCTCAAATTACAGTACAGCCCTCAAATACTGCATGTGCAAGAAGTGACGCAAGAAGTTCTTGTGCTACAAGCACCCACAAGCTGCTGAAAGAAGTAAAAATGTCTCGCTTTTCTATATGAAAGTTCACCTGCAGGACTGTTTGAAGAAGGTTAAATTCTAACTGCAAGAAGCCACAAGAAAATGAAAATCTAACCGCAAGAAGCCCTGTTACACCACATATTGTAATAACTGACACAAAATGAAATAGTAACCCAAAATGTAAAAGCGTCATAGTGGAAAGACGCCTCTGAAAATGCTCTGACAGAAATATGTTTTTTTTGTGGCTAATACCCTTCATAGCTGTTATTCAGGAGCCTAGGCTATCCACTACTATACCTATCCCAACGTGTATGTAATGGACGATTATGTCAGAGCCATTCAAGAAGAAAGGAAAAAGTTAATAAAAGCGATGATGAAAGCCAGAGATGATCACTGTCTAAAAAACACTAAAGTTAAAGGTAGATTTCTTTATATTGACAAGGACAGGTACGAGCATGAGAATATTCCTGGTTTCCTGAAATAATTCAATATTTTGGTCATAACTAATTTGTTTTTCCTATGCAAATCTCATGCATTTTTTTGAAACAAATGAAATTAATCCCCAAAAGAAATTAAGAAAAAATTTATCACCTTTAGGCTGCAGAAAATTTTTAATTATCTCCGGTCTTGGTAATTAACACCTCTGAAATATGTTGGGACTTCAGTCTAACAAGGTGGTTTTTTATATGTTAATAAGTTTTGTTTTGTGTCCATATTGTTTTCTTTTTCTCTGCAGTTCATCAGCTTAAAACACATTATTTCGATTTATAAGCTTTCCCTTTGGCTCCCACATGGCTTGCTTTTCTTCACTTTCCTGTATTCTGTTTGATTATGACAGATTTTAAAGTATGTGTGAGGTTTAGGAGAACAATTAAGAAGGAGAGAAATTTTTCACTGGTTAAGAACAAAAAATACTTAATTTATCTACTCAAGCTACTCGAGGAAACTCAGTGCAGAAAACACCAATCCTGTATGGTCCTGGGAATGGGGAGTTGCTATCCTCTTCAACAATAATTTCCCTTTCCAGCTTCAAAGATCTTTTTTAGATAATACAGGCAGATTTATTATATGTGATATTAAAACTAATGAGAAACTTATCACCTTAGCTACAATATATGCATCAAATGAAGACGATCCAGGTTTTTTGAAAGACTCCACAATCACTTGAGAGATTTTCAGTGCGTGAAATCATTATAGGTGACTTCAATTTAGCATTGGATATATACATAGATAATCAAAGGGCTCTTATGAGCCAACTCATTCATGCTCTTAGCCATGAAATGACTGAAGTGTTTATTGTGTAGTACAGTATCATTTGATGTACAATAGATAGCATCATTCTTTATGTTTTGTTGTCAAGCATTTGAGTTCATTGTTTAGCAAATGCTGTGTCATCTAAATGACGTGAAAGCCTCATCCACTGTTTGCTTGTTACAGTTTATGTATGATATTTTATTCAAAGAAAATGTAAGTGATTAGTGCAAAATTTATCAGTTAACCTTGACAAAGCTTATACTGTATCTGTTTTAAACATGTACCAAAGGTCCCTGTTACAAAAAATACAGGTCTGAATGGAACTAAAGGAGAATATTCTATACCACATGCATCATATTAAGCCTATTTTGTTAATTTGGTTGCTTGCACGGTGGGAAGGTTGAGTGGACGGAGAAAAGCATACATGTACACAGACTATTTACTTTATACATTACTAGCTACAAGGTAGTCTCTTGGAGTTACATATTGAGACTTCTGCCACTTGAAGTCCAATAAATACATATTATCATATTATGATAATCAAGAGCAAACTGTCTTGTTCACAGCATTCTGCAAATTTGGGTTGTGTATCATTTACACAGAAAGGTTTTCTTGTCAACGATTTGTGCAAATGGTTAGCAAAAATGCTTGATGGTAAGTTCTGTTCAGAGTGGTCACATACCATTAACTCAAAAAACTCTTAATATTCAACAAAAGTTTAACCTGATAATAATAATTCCAAAATGGTGGTGAAGAAGTTTCACAACAAAGATATTAGGTAGTCTGACAGTTCATTAACACTAAATAAATCACTTTACTCAAGTGTCAGTCTCGATTTCTGGTGGTAGAAATTTTTCAAAACAGCATTTCAGTGTGTATTAGTCCAGGTTGTAGTGGTATTATATGTACCAAATTATATGTTTTATATTTCAATGAATAAGAGACAGTCATAATGACTATGTCAATATCTAAGGTGACTTGGTTAAAGCTATGATGGTGAGCTACAAATACTCGCTAAATGAAGCTGAAAGTGTGCAAGCTTGGTTTTCGAAGGAAAGCATTAAAGTCTGATGAAGTCAGTTTGCCAAGACAATCCACCCTGCACTCACAGTATTTATCATTTAAAGTTCATGAGTTGTCATTGTCATCATTCATTTGACTCGTGTATCATTGTTTACAATAATTACTTATTACTTTTTTATTATTAAATAACTATCATGGGTAGCCAGGAATAATCCAGTAGATGTAACATTAACTGCTGCCCCTGAAATTAAATAGATAAAAAAGATGAAGATCTAAATAAAAATAATTTGAAAGATACCAGAAATAGGGCACATCCCTTTTTAGTTGACCTGGGTCTAGCAGGACAAGAGTCTTGAGTGAAAGCAAACACACTGCAGATAACTCTGATCAACTCTGTTTCCAGCAATCTAAGATACTAAATTGAATATTTACCTGCATTTCGATCCCATTTGGGTGATTACAATAGTCACCAAATGTTACACAGCTTTTAAAAATTGTCAGTTTTGGAATCATGGTTAGATAACTGGCATTTCAATGGAACTAGCAGTTTCATAAGGTTGCAAATATTACTGAATGGAGCTTTATAGCAATTGTCACACAGAGATCGTAAAGCTGGCGATTATTTCTGGACTCCCAGTCTGAAACAGACTTTAGTTTAGTTCTGGGTCGTTTCGATTTGACGTGTGGGCTGTATGTTTTGCTTAACGCAAATTCAAACAATTAAAGAAAGCAATATTTACTCACCAGAAATCACAAAAGCTGGAAATCAAAATCCACAATGGCTGCCTTGAGCTGAGGAGTTTGCACTCATTAAGCCCGTAATGGAGGCCAACGAATCTGACGAACATCTAAAAACAGTTTGGGCTCCACAAATTCTAGAATTTTCCAACATTTCTAACCAAATTCACTCCATGTATTAACTAAGTATACATCCCATCTGGCGGTGTCGGCGTGGACAACAATCATTTATAAAATATGGCTGCCTTCTCGGGGTAAGTACTTGGTGTATCCCTTATCATAGTGTATTTAGAACGTAGCATAGTATATTTATCCCATTGTAGTGTATTAGATACACTATAATATCTGGTAGGGATACATGAAGTAGTTAGGCTTCTCGGGCACATAACAGGAGATGGAAGGAAGGGTAGGTACACAGCTCATTTTCAGAGAAAAAAGAAATATTAAAAAAAAAATACATAGTTACGTTTCG
Source organism: Catalaphyllia jardinei (assembly GCA_022496165.2). Lineage (NCBI taxonomy): Eukaryota > Metazoa > Cnidaria > Anthozoa > Scleractinia > Caryophylliidae > Catalaphyllia > Catalaphyllia jardinei. Next base: position 33,758,051 of record CM042747.1, on the reverse strand, counting down.
TTTATTTACTGAATGCCTACATTTAAGAATAAAAATTCTCTTGCCGTGTTTTGCAATCATCCAGAAGGTGATGTTTGCTATTCGTGGCGAGTTGGCTACTTGGTCAGCGGCTGCTTAAATCTAACCAATTTGTTACGTCACTTCCGCTATTTTTGCTAACGCCATCACATCCGTCTACGTAAATTTCTGCTAACGCCGTTTTGCCGTCAATTTACAGGAGGCTGCCGGACACCCTGTGCTCTATTTCTATCTTGTTCAGTATCTACTCAACATAAAAGGCCAAATTTATAACTCACAGTAATAATATTGCAGACCAGGTATTAAACAAAATTTAAAATGGCAATTACCAGCAAGCCCATTTTAGATGCTCGCAGGGGGTTTAGAATCAAACTACAACACACTTTATTCAAATTCTTATAATCATAGCAGAAGCCCTCACAAATTTCAACAGACAGGGAATTTTTGTATGGGGACCGACAACAGGCAGGCATCCTCGCCCAAACAAAACTTTAAAAGCAAGTGCACATGAACCACCCAACGATATCAATTGCAAAGCAAACGAAAGCCCGAATACAATCCAAACCGAATAAACAGACAGCGAAGAGTGCAGACAACATCTGCGCTATAAAACGGGAAAAAAAGCCTGATCGCAGATTTACAAAGTAAGTATCACAACACTGAACGCTACTGTACACACAGTGATAATGTCCGGCCTCATGGACATGATATCAACACAATTTCACAATTTATTGTTGTGCCAATGATTGAGTACAGAAGAAGCAAAAACAAGGTTGTACATACCACCCAAGATATCAACGTTTCCATCAAATCAACTCTATTTGAAAACATCCCAGCTCCTCTTCTTCATACACTTACTGGAGCAATCGATCGGCAACCTTGTGTTTGATCAGTGCTGCAACAGGTTTCATTATTCAGTCTTGGCGCATCAGAACCAGAAATCCTTTTGTAGACAGTCAAGAGCATTGAGAATTCCCCTTTAGGCGTTAATACGAAAAAATACTCTTTGAGTTGGGTTCTCTGCTTACTTGTAGAAGATCAAAAATTTGAAGCTTTTGAGTGTTTACTTTGCGAAAGGTTATGAGTATGACGTCATAACGTGATCTTCTGCTGTTAAATTGCGGCTCAACTGGAACCGGTTTCGTGCAATGGCAGAAGAAAAAATCGCAAGTTTTGAGCAATTTTTTATTATCTTAACAGTCGTTATATTCAATTTTATTCACATCGAAGGATGTTTTACACAAAAATTAGCTATTCTGAGTCAAAAAATGCTGAAAAAAAAAGATGTCGATTTTCGTCGAACTGGCACTTTAAACTCCATATTGATGAGTCTGTGAACCCTGTGGCCCAGCCTGTACGCAGAATACTGTTTGGGTTATGGGAGAAGGTGGACAAGAAGCTCAACCAGCTTCTGGAGCTCGACATTATAGAGTAGGTACCAGATGGGCCTTCAGGATGGATCTCACCTTTGGTGGTTGTTTCTAAGGGCAATAGAGACATAAAGGTGTGCATGGACATACGGCATGCAAACAATGCAATCATCCGTGAAAGACACCCGATTCCAATGGTGGAGGAGCTTTTACACGATTTGAACAGGAGTACCGTGTTCTGTGATCTCAAATGGGGTTTTCATCAGATTCTGCTTAGCGAGGACAGTCAGCACATCACTACTTTCATCACACAGTGAGGTCTTTATCGTTAC
>CM042747.1:33687998-33721442 GCA_022496165.2 Catalaphyllia jardinei | reverse complement strand
GGGACTGGTTTGTAATCATCTGTGAATTTTAATGGTGGTTGAATTATATTGTTATTTTTCTGCTTTAACAGTTATATTTTCTCATTTTGCTTCATCAATAATTTGATAAGCTGAGATTTAGTCAGTTTTGAGAGAGCGCGGGTGTTCATACTATATGTTGAGATAATTTTTTCCATTCGCATTTCTAATATTCTATATAAAAAACAAATCTTTAAGTGTTAATGGAAAAATAATTTTTTTATGAAAATATAAAGAAATATTTTATTGTCTTATATTATAATTGTAAAAATTACAATTGACAAGTGCGTTTATTCTATTCATCTGATTTATGAATTGTTTACTATTGAAAATAATGAAAAACAACCAACAGATTTAATATAATTTTTTTGATTAACATTTAAAGATATATTTTCTATACTATATTATAATGACAACAATTACAATTAACAAGCGTGTTTATTTTGTTCATCCGATTTATGACTTATATGCTGCAGACAGTGATGGGAACATCATCAATATCATTAAGAAAGTGCCTCACAGAGGAAACAAAAATCATAGAGGTTACTTGATTTTCGCGGTGAGAAAACACGGTCAATCAGGTCAGAAAACATATCAAGCCCATCGATTTGTTTGGGAATGTCATAATGGTATCGTACCAGAAGGAAAAGTAATCAATCACATTAATAATAACAAAGAAGACAATCGCTTATGCAATTTACAGATTTTCACACTGCAAAAGAATTGCAAGAAGTCGGCCAAATATAGGGATTACTCATTTGTTGGTAAAAATTGTGAAAACCGAAAGTATGTCAAAGCGACCAATAAGAACACCAACAAAGTGACATATTATAATAGTTTATATTCAGTAAATCAACATCTCCAAATAAATGCAGGAATTGTGAAAATGGATTGTGAGGGTTTGAATAACTGTAAATCAGGTGTATCAAAGAAGGATGGGCATTCTTATACATTTGAGTATATAAAACAAGATGACTTGCCCGACAACCATAAAAAATCTGCGAATATAAGACCGCGAAGAGTCTCAGATGAAGACAAAAAGAAACACCAAATGGAAGCTGTGAAAAAATGGCAGAAAAAGGAATACAAATGCCCAAACTGTGATAAAGTAATCAAGAATGGTTCTAAATATATTCAAAGAAAAACGTGCAATACCTAAAAATAATGATATTTTTGGCTACCGATTGATAGCAATAGTCAGTATTTATAACTGTAATTCGCGATATAATATGATAATCATACTATATCGTCTTATCAAAATAAGATTACATAACTTGTGCTTATATCATTTTCATAGTATGTTTAAATCCTTCATAGGAATCCAACTATTAAAATCATCACTATATCCCTTCCACTTCACCAAAGCTTGTTTCTTCTTATAATCTCTGCGAATGACTTTATTATTTTAATAATTCAGGTTCATAGAAACTCCCTTGAATCTCTTCACCTCTGAGATCCTTTATTTTGTATGTGATTGGATTATTGTATTGGATATTATCAACTGTGAACACTTCTTCTGTCCAGTTTGGTGTATAACCCTTATCGAACACATTCCGTTTGTACTTGGATATTCGGACCTTATCACCTATTTTATATTTTGTTTTCTGTTTTGATGTTTCCATATCACCATATAGATTGAAGTAAACTGTTCCCTCATTCTTTTTCTTTGAAGCCTCAACCGGTGTCATTTTTATGCTTGAATGTTTTGTGTTGTTGTATTGTTTTACTAGTTCAGGTAATATGTCGAGATATATTGTATTACCTTGAACTGTAAACTGTTTCCACATTTTGGATTTAATTGTCCTATTCCATCTTTCAACTACTGATGACTTCTCTTCATTCTCAGTTGAGTACATTTGTATCCCATTGTTCTCTAATAGGTCTTTCAAATGTTTGTTATAGAACTCTTTTCCCTTGTCAACCCACAGATATTGTGGTTTTCTACCTTCTTTGAATATTGTTTTGAATGCTTCAGTGACAGATTCGCCTTTCTTATCCTTCAATGGAACGATCCAACCATATTTGCTGAATACATCAATAATCATTAGAAGATATCGGTAACCCTTATTCCATTTACTGAACTGTTGCATTTCAACTAGATCACTTGCCCATATTTCATCGATATGATTTGTGATTACACGCCGCCGAGTGAAGTTGCGTTTTATGGGTGTATGTAACTCATCTGCTAATTTTTCTTGCCAGTTTTCCTCACTCGACGGCTTTTCCCGTTTTTTGGCTTCACACCCATACCTAATTTGGACTTAGCTGCTATAGCGTTCCTAGCCACAGTATGACCCCATTGTCGATCTTTCCATGGAATAGCATCAAGAGCTTTAACCATCTTACGATCAGCTTAATTTTTGCACTTCACTTGATCACCTTTTGGTTTATTACCACAAACTGAGTAATCAACATCATGCTGCGTACTGACTGCATCTGTTCTACCTGTTGGTTGTTGATATATCTCAAGTATCTGACCAGTGTTGGGATAATACCTCAGTTGCTCTTCAAGAGGGTTTCCAGGCCCTGTATACTTATGTCCAGGTATCACAAAACCCTTTTTAGGTGCAACCTTGAGAATAGCATTATGGATGTCTAACCCTCCACCATAACCTTTCCATTTAATCCATGAGTTGTATGATCTGCTACCTCCAACATCTTTGTAAGCCTTGTTTTGTCTCTTGTATTCAGCAACCAAGGCTCTACCCTCTTTTGCACTCACTTCAGGTCCTTTGAACAATCCAGGTGCAGTGACAACATTCCAAGCTTTCTTCCAATCAACAAATGGAAATGGTATTGGTAATCCACTACCACTTTGTGTTGGATCACGTTTTTTGGATAAATCAGATGTGAAACTGTCTAATGCTTGATCAAGATAATGATTAGCTGTCTCTTTAATTTTTTGTTTAACAATATCTGATTTTATAGCCTTTGCAGCACCAGCTCGTCCAATGTTCCATAAACCTTTTACAGAACCTTTAAGCAACGCCTCTCCAAGTAAGCCCCCAGCTTGTGAGGGCTCCATTAGTTTTTTGATTTTTTACTATTGAAATGATCTTCAATCACCTTTTTTTGGCTCTTTGTGAGTTTACTTTTATTGAATGTTTCTAATATAGATTTGGGAATTTCCTTGAGACCATAATATCTTACTTGATGTTTGTCAATACACTCAGCTGCGGTTCCATATTTTCTTCCACTTGGTGGATTTTTGACAGGTTTCTTTCTTGGTAATGCACCTCCAGTTGGATTTTTTACAAATCTTGACTTCAACATAGAATCTATATTCTTTTTTGGCTCTTTGTGAGTTTACTTTTATTGAATGTTTGTAATATAGATTTGGGAATTTCATTGAGACCATAACATCTTACTTGATGTTTGTCAATACACTCAGCCGCGGTTCCATATTTTCTTCCATTTGGTGGATTTTTGACTCCACAATATGGGCCAACAGGTTTCTTTCTTGGTAATGCACCTCCAGTTGGATTTTTTACAAATTTGGTCTTTGTTATCCCACATTCAGCACAAGTGCATTTCAACATCATAGGCCCAGTTTTAGCTTTAGCATATCGTTCACTCCCTGGAACGCAATCAGTTTGTTTCTTCTGTTTTACGCAATATGATTTCACCATTTTATATATATAATTTAGATATTTTTGATATAATATTCAATGAATCTCTCATTTTCCATTGTATCATGTATATTGAACACTTTTAATAAATCATAATATGAATTTCCTTTATTCATTTCATTCAAAAAGTATAAACAAAAGTATCCACATGTGGTTGTATTTATATTTTGAATTTGATTATTTTGATGAAGCAGAGTCAAATTCTTTCTTTTCGCATGATTTACCATTTCTTGAAAAGGAGGCATACCAAAACTATCAAAATAATTTATTACACCATCTTTTACATAAGAAGCTACCCAATGGCTTCCACTCATATATGATGGTTCAAGATTGTAAATAAATAATGTTTGGTTATGATTATGTGGAACCATCTCATCTCTTGATAGAACATCATTGATTGGGATGTTGAGATATCTGCACCATTTTAGCAGATCATGATTGCTTAATGGGATGTCTTCATGGAATTTAGGTTTCACAGTATTGCCCCTAGAAGTGGAATTTGATTGAATGGGCTGTTTGGTCCTAATAGTAGACCCTTTCCTTTTTTTTTTTCCCCATACCAACTTGGTTGTCACCCCAACTGCCAAAAAACGATGGCGACCTATATGCACCTATTCTCGGAGCTCCTCTTCCCCTTGGAGGAGGTTGGGTAGGTGATCCAATCTTGGGAGCACTCCTTCCAGTCGAAGCTTTTAAAACCATTGGAATCCCAATACTGGCAAGTAAAGTACCAAGGAAACCACCTGATTGTTTTTTTTGTTGGTTTTATATGAACACCTGAACCTGTTTGAAGAGCGTCCAATATATCTTTCTTTTGTTTTACAGTTAGTAGGTGTTTGTTTGCAATAAGCTTATCAATCTTATTTTGTGGAATGAGGAAACCTCCAGTTTATCCTTCTCCGGATATCTTTTTAACAGTTTGGCTTGGACCTGCACTGGTTGCTCCTGCTAAAGCTGCCAATCCCTTGGTTTTCGCAATGGCTAGTCCGAATGCACGCGCAAGAGCCAGAGCTGAGGTTAGTAAACTACCACTAACTTGCTTTCTGATATTGGTCTTGGAAAGCTTGATATCCATACCTTTATTCAATTTCCAATTCTTCTCCAATCTCTTCTTCACTGTAGCTGGGACATGTAGAGTGTCGTTTCCGCGAAGAGAGTCATTCGTGAGCCTGATTGCACTCGTTTCTCTTTTCCGGTAAGCATCACCAATATTCTTCTTCTGATTTTCTGATAGCATTTATTGCAAAAAGCTGAGTCATTTCTTATATATAATATATGTTATATAATTTTCTGATTATATAACATATCTGAATTAAGAATGTCTCATTCTTATCAATGCTTTTATACTATAACCAATTCATTTCCCACCTTGTCGATGATGATAGTCTCATCATATAGGACAATAGCATGGACATTGAAATTTGCAGCACTATTTGCGCTCAGTTTATACCTAAATATCAACTGCTTTGGGTCTCTAGTTACTTTATCTGTTTGATAGGACAAATCAAAATATATGATAGAATAAAGAGAATTGTAATTAGACATGTTGAGTTGGGTACCGCTATTGTAATTATTCTTTCTCATTCCATATGACATCACATCATTGAAGATCCTTACCTTTGATTCTGAATCGTATTCAGTTTCTGGATAGAATACTCCATTTCCATATTCCAATCTACATGACGTGAGACTGCTATTATTATTAGCCGCATTCAGTTTCAAAGTATCGAAGTGGTAAAAATTTGTATCTTCATCGTTTGTTTTATTTCGTTGGAGGTAAACAAAGACGGAAACAACATTGTCAATACTTGGTGAGATCTGGAAGAATCCACTGCTCTGCGTTGGATTGGAAGCCGTATACAATTCTCTTTTATACGTCCAAGATTTCTTCGACAAAAAGGATTCGATAAACTTATCGTATAAAGTGTCCTTTGGTACTAGTCTCGGAACCCATAGTAAGAATCTATTGACAACCACTCGACTAGCAGCTGCTGCAGCTACCTTATATATTAATTCTGTGTCATTCTGTAACTGTATATCGAACTGAAGTTGCATTAGGACTAACATTTTATCATGTAACTCTTCAAAGAAACTCTATCGATTGAGAGGTATAATTACATTGACATCTATGGCATCATTTTCAGCTCCACCACCTTCACCAATTCTTTTCGTCAAATTGCGTCTAGCCTCAAACCCTGTATTTCCAGCAGCAGTCATATCAGCCAAATTTGCTATATCCAGATACCAAAAACTATCTTTAGCCACCGAGCGACTGAAATCATCACTGTATTCTAAGAGGTTCTTGACAAAAGTTACTTTATGAAGATTATCAGTTTCATATACAATCTTACCAGCACTCTTTATCGTCAAATGGTTAATTAATGAATGAGCTCCATTAATAACTGTTGATCTGGTTGCATTTGGAATACCTGTACCATCAGCCAATACCTGTAACTGAAACTGCACCTCAAAATAAGCATTGTACCAATCATAGAATGCAGACCTATCATTGATTGTGAACTTATACCCATTTTTTTCTGGTGTTGGTTGTTTTGTGGTATCTCAATAACATCATTCAGTTGAAATCGAACCAACTCATATCTTTGCAAATATTCACTTGTTCTGAAAGCCATTATATTAATATATTACATAATTTTACTCTACCTCTTTCTTTTCAAACCCGATCCTGATATCAGTCTATCAATGATCATATCTGTACTTTCTTCTTGCTGTCTCTCATCGACAATTCTCATATTCCTAAGCTTTTTCATTATCAGGTCTCCCGACTTCTCAGATGTCTTTTTACCTGCCCTTTCACCTACTGATTTTAATGCCTTCTCACCTGATTTCTTGGCGAACGTTTTTACAACAGATGACGCAGCACTCTTCATTGGTTTGAAAATATTATCAACGATAATCCCTGATCCTACATGTTTATCCACAAAAATACCGAGTTTTGGATGATAAACCCTAGTGAATTCAAATGGTTTCATTATACTATTATGTTATATTATTTTTTTCAGGATTAATGAAAAAGATGTATCAGCTCCATTCAGGTTAATTAATCTCCATTTTCCATCCGTAATATGTATCCTGATACCTATTTATACTATTCTTGTTGATTGGATTAAATGTGACTCTTTTCGGTTCGATGGTAAAGGAGTAACTAGGTTGAAGCACACTGGTTGAGAAGGAATAAATGATGTCTGTATCTTGACCGTCTACAAGTGAATCATTAATCAAGTCGCAATGGATATTGAGTATGTCAGTATCTTGACTGAGATTAGGCACCTTTGGTCCTATATTCTGTTCATTTTTCAATATTTCTTTATCAAACCCAACTAGGTCATTGAAATTGCTTGCAGTTGAATCAAGTTGATAATTCTTGGCTAATGTGACTGTGACCCTAAATGTTGTATTATCAAATTCGAGAGTGATAGGATACTCATTATTATTAGCACCATCTTTGACAATCTTCGTTATGTCCTTGATGTATATATCAAAGTCAGTATAGTTCCAGACTCCCGCTGGGAAAGTGATGTTGTGAAATGTTGAACCGTTATCAGAGCTGTACTTTGTCAATTGATTGTTGTATGATAAATTTACATTGAACCATGTGAATGACATGTTAATGATTCGATTCAAGCCAACTACATATTGAGAATTGCTATCCAATATTATGAGCCTGTTGAATTTGGTTATAAAATTCTGAGGAGTGTTGTTTCCTTGATCTTTGACCCTGTATGACGATAAAACAATCTCGCAATCCATGTATATAATAACTTTACACAATTATACTTTGAAATACTGATTATACAATTTATTATACTGCGGTCTATTTATTGTTGACATTCTCAATAATGTGTCCAATATACTAACTCCTGTATTTCTCATCTGAATTGATGTGTTGCCTGCAACGGTTTCACCAATGATCAATTCTAATTTCTTGAGAAGCTGTTTGGGATCGTTGAAAAACATAACATTCCTACCTCTCTGTTTTCTTCTTCGGCCTCTGATCCCAGAACCTTTTATTGTTTTCAGTTTATTCCTATGATGAGTAATGTATTCATTCAATATAACTCTATGATTGTTTAACCGTTTGTTTAACAACTGCCTCTCAGCTTCCGATATTTCCCCCTTATTGTATTTTTTTGTAACACCTGCCTTATAACCTCCAAGTTGTCTCCTCCTAAATTCCGCATCCTTTATTATTTTATTTAGATATTTTTCGGCTTTTTGGTTTGTCATTTCCGACTGATTGAGAACCTTATTAACACTCTCATAGTTCGCTAGATCTAAAGAATCCAACGTTTCTCTATTTATATCTTCATCATCTATTGCATAATCAACTTCTTCATCATCATCGTATTCAGGTGGCTGCTCCGGTTTGGTTGACTGCTCCGGAAAATATTGGGCATCGACATATATCTCCTTCTTCCCTTCCAAAAGATCCGCCAACGATTCTTCATATGTTGGTGGTTTTGGTACTATTTGTTTCTCCTGCTGTGGTGGTGTAGGTTGTTCATCGAAAAGATCACCCAAATTCATGTCCTCAACTTCATCCTCAATATCAATGCCGTAATTGGGAACTTCCCCTTTCTTCAGTGGTCTTTTTCTCCTTTGAGGTATCCTTAAATCTAAATTACTGTCAATTACATCATCTAATTTACTTGTCACTGGTTTGAATACCTTCGCAAATGACTCTTGGTTTGTCTGCTGACCGATTTTATGTTGTGTGATTAGATCATGGACAGAATTAATTTTATTCCCTAATTTAGTTTTACTCTTTGCGAGTTCTTTCCATTTAAGCAAACTCACTTATTGTTATATTATTACTTTACATAAAAATGACATATCATATATAAAAAACAACGTTGAACACTATGTTAAACACCATGTTAAACACCATGTTGAATCAATATACCAATATAATATAATGAGAATACCGAATTATGATGTTGAAGACGCTGTGGTCTCAAACTTTAGACAACTATATGATTTCATGCCTCATTAATGTTTTCGGATGCTGATTTGCGGTCCAAGTGGTTCAGGGAAAACAAACACATTAATGCATATGATCTACAATCTGTTTTATTTTGATAAAGTTTATCTGTATACCAAAAATTTAGAACAGTCCAAGTATCAGAATCTCATGGATGTCTTTCAGCTGATAAGCGATGAGGTTGGTTATGATGTTATTGAAGCAAGAAATGATGAAATTATTCCGGTTCAAGATCTTGACTTGATTATGTATGTGATAAAAACCAAAAACCATTAATCGACTATTTTATACGAGGTCGGCATAAAAATTGCAGTGTGATTTATCTGAGTCAAAGCTGCTATAAGACGCCAAAAGACATCAGATTGAATTGTTCTCACTTCTCCATTTATGAGTTTCCAAGTGCTAATGAGAAGAGTTTAATTTGCCGTGAAAACAGTATTTCAAAAGAATCATATGAAAAAGCAACTAAAGAACCATATTCCATTGTATATATCGATAAGCCACGAAAATTCACAACCAAAATGTCAATGAAAAAATATAATCTATTAATATAAATGAGTTATTCAAACGGACTTTTACCCTCATCATCATCAGCCATCGGTAAACGTGGACTACCTGGGTTACCAGGTGTTGGATTCAATTTAACAGATGATGGTAATTATGATATTGAAGGGAAGCGATTAACCAATATTGGTGAGTCTACTAGCGATAATGATGCAGTCAGTTTAAAAGTGTTGAAAGAACATACTAAAGTCAGTCAAAATAGTTATCATTTACAACCAAGTTTCCGATTTTATAAAGACTTTAGTGGTAAGAGTCAATTAACTGTAGGGTCACCACCAAATACATACCATTTCTTTCAAAATCATAAAGCGCGATGATACTGGTTTTAGTGGAGAAGCATGGTCCAGTATAAAAATGAAAGGTAATCAATTAGAGAGTGGTACTTATACCTCTGTTTTTGAAATATTTGCTGGTGGTTTTCTTGTTGATGATACAATAATTTTCAATGTCTATGGTGACAGTCATTTCGTCATAAAAACTTTTGACAGTGATAAAATTGATGGTAAATACACTAAATCAATCATTCAATTCACAACTGATAGAAGAGCTGGAGTAGATGATGGGATAAAATTCCAAATTAGATATTATGGTTCTCAATACAATAAAAACATTAAAATTCTATTTTATTCAAGAGTGATAAAGGGTAAATACTCAACAACTTTCAATCACGCCATTTTTGATGTTAATGATGTCCAGGATAATCACAAGATTCTATATTTTGAGAGTTTGAATCTGAATAGTAATCTCATCAACGGTTTGGGTGATCCTGTAGATGACTCTGATGCTGTAAATAAGAAGTATGTCGACACTGAAAACATAAAGCAAAACATTACCATTGCTGATAAAGCCGCCAAAGCTTATGTGGATGCTGAAATAGCAAAAGTCCATGTTGATACTAATGTCTTGAAACTAGATGGTAGTAGAAAAATGACTGGTGATTTAGATATGGATAGAAATCACATTCTATCTGTGGAAAATTTAGATGATCATAAGGTTGATGATGCTTTGGAAGTCAGAGCCAGAGATTTGCAAAGCGTTGTTAACAAAGGATATCTGAATGAAAATTTTCTCAAAATGGTGGACAAAGACGGTATAGAATATTATGATCTAAAACAAAATATTATCAAAAATTGTGAACCTTACTGTGATGGACTTTTTGATGATCCTAATGACATTGCCAGCAAAGCTTATGTGGATGCTGAAATCAGTAAATTACCAAACTCTCCCACAAATGTCTTGAAACTAGATGGAAGTAAAGCAATGACAGGTGCTCTGAATATGGGTAATAATGATATTGATAATCTAAAGACAATTGTTGAAGACGATGGAGAAAATCCAAATTATGATCAAATAAAGCATACAGCAGTTAATTTTGAATTGTTGAAGAAAACACGTGATTAGGTAATGCGTGAAATAGCAATCAATGAATCAGATCTACTTCCAAACGATGGTAGTGAGGCTATGGAAGGTGATTTAAATATAGCCAATCACAGTATCATTAATCTCAAAGATCCACAACCATCAGACAGTAGTTATGCAGCTTCTGTTAATTTCGTTAACAAAACTGTTAATGGTAGTAATACAATTATGGATGGTATAATTAATAAGAAAATAAATGATAATAATACAATTATAGATTGTATAATTGATAAGAAAACAAAAACGTCCGAAATACATTCCATAGAGTCAATCAATAAAGAAAATGTCTTCAATAGAGTGATGGATAATGATGAGTTCAAAGAAGATGATGATGATATTCATAAAATTGGAGTCCAGAATAAGGATTTTCATTCAGTAAACAAAAAGACTTATGAATTCAAGATTGATTATGATTCCAGTATTGGTTATTACAGCACCAGACTGTCCATTGATTTGGTATATTTACCAAAAGGTTCTTATACAATGGTTTATGAAATGTATGTAGAAGATGGTATCACCATTAATGAAATAAATACATCAAGCGGATCTCTATCTGTAAGAAAGATCAATTCCAGAATAGATGGAACTAAGACACGAAGCATCATCCATTTTTCTAAAAACGTTTTAAATTCTAGTTTTGATGATTTAGATATTGACATCCGATTAAAAGGTGAAACTAATCCTCAGACTACCATTTATGTTGTTGTTTATGGTGTCACTGGTACTCAAAATGATGTGGACGTACAATTATGGGATAGATATTTTCATATTGATGATAATGATGAAATTCATTTTGAAGCGCCTATCAATATTGGGAACAAAAAGATAACCGGAGTAGCTAATGGTACTGCGGATAGTGATGCCATCAATAAAAAACAATTAGATGCTTTAAAAACAACAGAAACATATTATTATCACACAACTGAATTAAAGCATAACAATTTCATTTCCACCAAAATACGAATCTTACCCTTTTATTTGTAGAGCTTATGGTGGTGCAGTTACTGATAGAGCCGCAACCTTAATTATACAATTGAGAGGTTATTATCATATAATATACTCCGACAACTATAAAGGACATAGTGGTAAATTCATTATTAAAGATGGGGATTTTAGAAGATTATTCACTTTATCACTAAATTCTCAATCAAATTGGACACCCATCACAATCAACACAATAACAAAAATCGAATTTGTTTCTAAATTATATACTGATATATCTATGTTTTTAGAGTCAGATTCGAAAGATAAGCCTCTAATTTTTGATGGGGTTGGATACTGCACATTTTATATCAGATATTTACATCCTTAAATTATCCAACCTATTAATATATGAAAGAGTCGCTAAAAAGTATATTAAACTGCAATCATATTTCAGATGAATTAACAGAAGAACAGGTTGAAGAATTAAAATCTTACTACCGAGCATATCACAAAAATTGTTGGGCCTACAAACAAGAATTGAAATGTTTCAAAAAATACAAATTATTTGGCAACTCATTATCCATCATCTTTGCATCTGGAGGTTTAGCAAGCAGCATAGCAACTGGTGGCATCAGTTTGATTGCAATCAGTAAAACAGCACTTCTGATTCAGGGTTGAATGTCACATAAAAACCTTGATCTCAAGATCCAAAATTGTACTTATGCTTACCAAAGCTATCAACATCTTCTGAATGAGATAAAGGATATGATGAGAAGTGGAAATTACAATTCATCTCAGATTTATAATACAATGAAGAACATTGATGATTATGTGACAGACAACAGTCCCATTATTGATAAGTATCTTAGTAAATACGATGAAAAATTTACTTGTTAATTATCAACTGGATTCTATCACCACCCAATGATAGAACATTTTTCCAAAATTGTTTATAATATCTGATTGTCCTGTTCTACTTCGTTACTTGGATATCTCTGTAAGGAAGCCCGAGCATTTTGAATAATTGCTTGATAATATATTTAATACTTATCATCCGTTTACGCCCATCATTAACCTTATGAAGAACACTATCAATCTCAATGAATACTTTATGAATCTGATCCCTTTGTTTATTAGTTAAATAGGTATTATTTTCAAAAGATATATTATTCATCACATTATCAAGATGGTATTTTCGATGATATATTGATTTTTGTTGTATCAAATACATTTTGTCATAGAAGTTAAAATGCTCCATGACAAAATCATAGCCATGAACTAAACCACAATTCATACAGGTATTCATACCATTTACAGTTTCCACAACCTGTTCACTACAACATTGCTCAACCACTTTATCAACTTCTACTAATTGCTGATCACAAAAAGGACATATCAGCTCATCATTCTTTTTCAAATCACTATGAATATTAGTGTTGCAAGTCATCTTATATTATTAGTATAGAATATATTTTAAAGTCTGTAAGAAAAAACTATAGGTCATATGACAATCGTATGACTTGATAACAATAGCATTGATGACTCATTTTCCTGGGGGAACCCCCTATTTTATGACATCACGACTTCCTGTTTTTATAGACATGTCTAGACTTGTCAGCTGGGAATCCCCGAATACAAAATCTAGTTTTCCGAGAAAGTCGGTCACAAAAGTCGGTTAAAAATAAATATAAGATTTTTTCAGATAGTTTTCATAATTTTCATGATTTGGTTCCAGACTGATGTCCCGGGTTTTGGTCTTGGTTCCTCATTTGATTCCTATACTTTTATTCCTATATTTGGTTCAGCCGTCTGATCCTGGGTTGTGGTACCAGACCTAGGTCATAGGTTTTGTTTTCAAGATTCCAATATATTATTCCTATATTTATTTCTTTAACATTTGATTCATAAATATTTTATTATTCAGTTTAAGCATTTAGGTTTTCCTGCAGTTAATTAATTGTTGGAAAAGTAGTTGAGAAATACAGCACAAAAAATCAGAACAGAGAACAATATGGATAATGTGCTCGTACCCCCAACTCCTATACTGCTGAAATGTTTTAAAGGAGACGAGACATTTTCATTTGAAAGAGTTCCAATGTTTACAATAGGTACAGGTAACGATTGTTTTGTTTTTGTTGCATGCAAATGAAACAAGATATTTTTATTTTTTAGTTACAAAGGGTAATTTGACACTCGTTTTTCACAAGGGAGTAAATTCAATTAGAGCTGGCAAATCGTCACCACTTGTTCCCACGAGATGCTTGCTATTTTTAGTTACAAATGGTAACCGTGATATTTTTGTTTTTCACAAGGAGTAAATTCAGTTAGACATCGTTGCTTCTAGTTCTTAGGAAATGTTCTAGAGGAGACGAGACTATTTTGATTTTGAAAGAGTTCGAACGATTACAATAGCTACAGGTAACGATTGTTTTGTCCTTGTTGGATGCAAATATAACGAGATATTTTTAGTTTTTAGTTACAAAGGGTAATTTGACACTTGTTTTTCACAAGGGAATAAATTCAATTAGAGCTGGCAAATAATCACCACTTGTTAAAAATTGTTGTGTAGTATTTACGGATAAAAGTTATCAAAGTTTGTACAAGAATATTAAACTCTATAATGACATAGAAAGTAATCCTGGACCAGTATACGTGAATGAGTTATTGTTTTTTTTTTGGAATAAAAGACCTCTTAGTCGGCGCGTCGGGTATGTTGTGGACAGGTCAATGGGTGAGTGAGTGGGTGAGAGATGTATGTATTTCACACCGCAAATTAATTCGATTAGACTTTGAGGTGACATAGTGTTTGCATGCTTCGCGAAATACAGTCTCGTAAGGTGGCAAAAAACTCTAAGGTGTTGGGAAGGGTAATGTGACAAGGAAACGTCCCAAACTCTGCAGATTTCGTGGCGTCTTATAAAATTTATTCAGTTTTTCATGTGTCTGGTTGTTTCAAGTTCAGGGTTACCTTTCATAACGTCTTCTTGGTTTTTATATCGATATTAATTTGAAATGGTTTCGTGGAATATCAAAACCGAAAAAGAAATCTACAATCATTGTTGGCATCAGAACATGCTAAATTGGATCTTGTTATTAACTGAGTAAATTCAATTATACGTTGACTCGCAAAAACGTGACAATCTTACTTTTCACGCGAACGTTTGTAACTTGATACTTTTGTTTTCTACGTAAAGTTATACATGATACATGATCCCCTTGTTTTCTCGAAAACTTAAGGGCGATGTGCTTTTTCTTCACTGCTGGAGATAAATATCTAAGAAAAATAGGAGGAAGAATGATAAGCAAACTCTGGTAAGAGTTTGTATTTCTTTTTTGTAATTTAGTGATTTTTATTAATTTCTGACACGTAAATGTTACAACATAACTATTACAAATTACTCAATCCTACAATTATAATATTACTCACAGTTAAAGTTAAAAAAGATAACAGCAACAACAAGCAATACCAAATAATCACCAAAACAAATGACAAAGCACGATAGAAAAACTAAGGTAAACAATACATGGAGGTATGCATGTAGGCAGCCTATATCATTTCCGAGCTAAAATGTGGTAGAAGCCTCTCCCATTTCCCATAGCGTTTTGTTAATTTGTTCCGCCTTGTTGCTATCTTTTTTTCTACTTGATAAACAGCCCTAATCTTGGCCTTACAGACTTGTAATGAGGGATTCACCTTCTTCAATTGACAAGTATAAATATGATATTTAACTATCAGTATCAAATGATTTAATATAATCCAATCATCTTCCACATCGAAAACTCCAAAGAAAATTTCTGTTATAGTGAAAGGATGCGAGTTGATCTTAAATTCACCAAGCCAAGAACAGAAGGCTTCCCAAAAAGTCTTTGTCACGTCACAGTAGTAAAGCAAATGCTCGAGTGACTCGACTTCTCGTTTACAAAAGGAACATAAAGGCGAATCTGTCATTTTGAACTTAAACATCTTTTTATTTGTAAAAACTATGTTGTTTAATATTTTATATTGGAATTCCCTAATTTTAGTTTCAATTGTTACTATAAAGGGCAAAGAGTAAATATCATTCCAGTTAAACGAAAAATATGGAAATTTCTCCTTAAACTTTTTCTGGGCCGTTGGAGGAACTTGTTCTCTATTCTTGAACGCCCTATATAGTAATTTGGATGAGACCTTTGATAGGCTTATCTCAGAATTTTCCAAGTTTTTTGTCTGATCATTTGTCGCCATTCACGGGGGATTGCGTCAACGATGCTTATTAAACTAAAATATTCTATTAGCGATCGATTTGCATTTAACACCTTGACACCCTTTAGAAAAATTCCATCATCCGTGAGGAGGTCACCAATCGTAATGGTTCTTTTAGAAAACAAGTCTTTTTTAAATATCGAGCGCTGTTCAACAGTAATATCTTTCTTATTCCAAATAGCCTGCTGGACAACATCCTCGTACGATGACACAGCAGACTGGTTTAGCACAGACCAAGCGTCAAAACACTCTTTATATAGGGCTGGAAGGTAAACAGGCAACTTTCGAGTGTCAAAATGACATTTAAGAATGAATTCCCCACCTACTTGAGTCAGAAAGTAACTCAATGTTATCTTCCAAGAGCCTTTGTTTTCTCTATCCGCAAATATGTTTAATATCATCTCCCTTTGTGCGAGGATCATCAATTGAATGTCTAACATCTTGAGACCGCCATCCTCAATGTCATTAATAAGGGCAGCACGTTTAATTTTATCCTTGCCTTTCCAAATAAAGCGATAAATCAAACTATTAATCTCTTTGATCAAATCTTCTGTGACTGCTATTAGCGCCGCTTTACTCAAAACTTTAGGGATAATGAAGAGTAGTATAGTAGTTAGTGTTGAAACAAATATAAATCAAAAAATCGGATTCAAATTTTAGAAATATAAAATCTGAACCAAACCATAAACAAAAATCTGAACCAAACCATAAACAAAAATCTGAACCAAACCATAAACCAAATCTAAAACAAAAAAATATAATCTAAACCTTATCATCAAATGTGGAACCAAATATAGGAATCAAATGCGGAACCAAGACCAAAACCCGGGACATAGGTCTGGAACCAAACCTTGAATCATTATTGGGACCAATACTGGGACTAATATTGAGACTAATATGAGAATAAGAGTTGGGACCAATACTGGGACTAATACTGGGACCAATATGATAATAAGAGTTGGGACCAATACTGGGACTAATACTGGGACCAATATGAGAATGAGGGTTGGGACCAATACTGAGACTAATACTGGGACCAATATGAGAATGAGGAATATGACTAATGTTTGATATTTGTATGTCCGTATGCATAGCTTGTCACTCCATCTTCATGTATGTATCTTTTATCATCGAAACAGCTGAGTGATACTTTGTTGATTTCATAACTACCAAGTTCATGGTTTTCACTTCTGATTGTTTTCATTTTATGATGCATCTGTTTATTATTGAAGAGTGTGTATTTGTAGTCTTCATGCGTTATATTCTTTTTGACTACGTTCTTCTTGATTCCTTTGGCGGTCTCCTTTTTGTTCCTCCTTTCTGGTCGTCTTTCATATAGCTATACATCTTAGATCGTAGACCAACGAATTCACGAATGGGGACTCCTGCAGCTTCATCTTTGAATTTACCAATTACTTTTTTATTTGTCTTGTCGAAATAAGGTGAGCTCTCAGAGTAGTCACTATTATCAAACTTATGCTTATCATTCCAGAAGTCTTGATACACATCTTCAACTTCTATTTCATAAGTCAAGCTATCAGTATCAGTGAATAGTAACTTGGCTTTGCCCCCATATTTCTCTTTGATATAGTTGTAATGGAAATCATACATTAACGTCTTACTAAGATCCAAGATGCACATTCCCACATATGCTGGCCTGTTAAGGGTGAGTGTTTCTTTGATCTTATGCACAGCCACCAGATTCTCATTGAAGATCTTACTACTGACATAAGTTGGCTTACTGGTTAATTTTAACAGTTTCTTCTCATCAGTAACTAATCTAACATCTACTCGCTTTCTGAGATTTTCCATCGTTTTACCAAATACGCCGTTATTCATCAGCTTGAAGAAATCCAAGGGGATTGATTGAACTCAAGTACTCGATGGACTTTGGTAACCTTCAAACCGAGATCAATATATAATTGGAGGTTCCTATAATGCAATACATACTTTTCTTTCTTCCCTAAGGTTGGTATAAGCTTGTGGACCAGACCGGTTGATATATTATATTTCTCAGATATGTTTTTACAATACTCAGATAACATATCATCGGTTACTTCCACCTTTTCAGCTGCAAGTGGATAATCATTATGAAGGTCATGTAGTTCTTCAGGGTATTCCAAGCCTACTTCCAGTATCAAACCTTTCTCAGTATCTTCTTTGTACTTGGCTAGGTTTATCTTATCAATCTGTTTTTGCGTCATCCATCTGAATCCGCCTGTTGGTAGATACTGACTCATAGCCCAACCGTAAAGGTTATTTGCATCAAGATACATGATATACTTGGAGGGAGCCTTCTTATCGTAATTTTTCATATATTTATTGTTTGCTTTACCATAACGATTGGCTATATAGCTGATACCACCACGCATGCCCTTTTCAATAAACTGGAACATATCAATATCAGTCATGAGCTCTAATTTGATGTTCGTCATCTTCAACATTGCATCCCATGACAAACCAGGAGATGTGAAATAATGGCATGGATCTAGTCTATAGTATTCTAAACATATTTTCCTGAAGTTTTCAAATACATCAGCCAGCAGATGGACATCAGACGTAAGGTATAAGTCATGGTACTCACCCATATTTTTTAGAGAGAATGTATTCCATACATTTTGGGCATGTTCATAGTCTTCATCTGATATATGTTCATTGTTTAGTATGCTGTAGAATTCTTCTTTCAGCGGTAGCTTTTCACTGAATTTATTGAAACTGTCCATATAGTCATATGGGTAAACTCCTTTTCTGGCCATCAGATCAAGCTCTCGACCTTCAAATACTTCAGAGGTGTATTTTAATGATTCTCTTGGTATATTGCTCACTAGTTTTTCTAGATTGGAGCTCATGAACTGGAAACTATCAATGAAGGTCAGATGATTGCCAAGCATGAAAGCCATATACTTTTCCATGTTGTTGGGTATAGCATTGATTGTCATCTGTTGCTCTTCTCCTTTCTTATTTGTGTATGTATGTTTCTTAACTATAGCTCCAATCTCTTGCATTATAAAATGACTATCATACCCTCTTAAATTCTGGAATATGACAGGTATTTTCACTTCTTCTGGGTTTTAGATTGCATTCTTGATGGGCTGAGCCTCTATATTTACCGGTGATATGGCAGTGGTCTAGAACTCGAATATCTTTATCAGTATATTTTTTTATCACAAATATGACATTCTTCGGCTTTTTTAAATTTCTCTTCATCATCTTTCGTCATTCTCAATGGTTTATTGAATTCTTTCTTCATTATTTTCTTACAATATTTAACTTCCTTCAACATATGTTCCATGAATTTATACACTGCCTTTTCACCTCTGTATGTTGTTGCAGATTTGCTGTATTTATCGTCATAGCAACAGACAACCTTATAACCGTATCCACAGTCTGTATGTTTCTGGTATGCCTCTGTGAATGATTTGTTGTCATTAGGTTGACACCCAGATATCTTTTCTGTTATAGCCTCAAAGTCAGCGTAGATTACAAATGGTACGGGCTGTTGTTTGTGGAAGTTGTCGAATTTTAATATGTTGTTATCTTCATCAGGCATTTTCACTGCTTGTGTTCCATTTAATTGAATACAATTGTCTTTGTGATTGTTCAAGACTCTTTCAGAGCTGAAACACTGAAGGCAATGCATGCAGAAGTGCTTCTTATGCTCATACTTCGTTTGGTTGAACATAAACTTATTGAAATCTTTGATGAGCACATAATGTTTATTATCATCTTCAGTTATCAATAATAAATTCATCTGTCTGTCATATTTTTCTTTTGACACAAAGAATATTCATATCCGAATACATTAATATTAATCTCATTCTGCTTTTCAATTTTATTGTACTGCTTAGTGGTTACTGGGAATTCAATCCCATTATAATCAAGATCTTTTATATATTGTTTTTCAGATTTTTTAATCCTCTGTGGGTTATTATCTTGAGGATTTAAGCACCTGATGTGGCACCATCTGAAGCATTCATTATCCTCATTTTTCATGTTGATTAATCCCTTTTCACTGTTTCTGAGTTCTTGGGGAAGTTTGATATATGAAGAGCCTTTCATTGGTTGATATTGTACAATATTAAGATAATGATTGTCAACAGATTCAATAGTCCAACCAGAACCTTCAGATACCCATTGAGCTATTATATTAAAGATTTGTTGTTTTGATAATTATAATCCTTCTAGGATTTCTGTGTTGTTGATGATGGTTTGAGGTTTGCTATTGAAGTGTACGGTTTTATACACTATTTCATTATTTGCTAATTTTTTGAATGTCACCCTAAGCGTTTCAACAAATTTTAGACCTTTCATGGATGTGAGCATGCTCACAATATGATATTCAATGGCCTTTCTTGCTGTTTGTAGTTGCTCTAGCGGGTCTTTGTTATTTTTTATGCCGATTTCAAAAGACTTTGTATAGCTTTTCAGAGCTTTGGCAGCTTGCTCTATCTTGGTCCTTGGTAATGGGACTGGTTTTTTAGTCCTTGGTAATGGGACTGGTTTGTAATCATCCCTAAATTCCAATGGTGGTTGAATTATGTTGTCTTCATAATCCTGCACCATCTGCTTTACATTCTTCCTTGGTGATGGGACTGGTTTGTAATCATCCCTGAATTCCAATGGTAGAATAATTATATTGTTATTTTTAGGCTGTTGTTTAACATTTTGCTTCAACAGTTTTATTTTCTCATTTTGCTTCAACAACAAGTTGATAAGCTGAGATTTGGTTAGTTTTGAGAGATCGCGGGTGTTCATACTATAGGCTGAGATAATTTTTTCCATTCTATATTATATCTATAGATAATTTTATTCTTAAGTCTTAATCATGGTGAGTTTAAATCTGACTATCCACATTTAAACGCATGACAAACAAGAATAGGTTAACTTGACTCTGAACAAAACCATTACCCTGGGTCAGTGCTCACCGTGCTTTGAGTAACTGCTTCGAGAACTCATTACAAGCAGAACACAGATTACTTTTCAACAATTTTATCTTGAACTAAAAGGTCGTGACAGCAGAAAGCAAATCGTTATCTTTAAGAAGGTTACGACACTTTTAAATTTAAATTTCGAAGACATGTTTCGATGTTACGAACATCATCGTCAGTTAAAGAATATTTGAAAAACCGTTAGGACTATATAACAACTAGGCGAAACATGCATACATAATTAATTATGATTAAGTGACATATTTGAGTGAATAACAAAGTGTTGGAAAGAATATTAAGCCTAAAGGGTAAGTGTCAGATTGACGTGATGAACTTGCTGGTTTAAATTAGGTTTTTCCCAGTTTATGTGCATAGCCTCCTTAAGTTTAAGCTGAAATTTAGTAGGGGCGGAATCAAGGATTTCAAAACAATCCGCAGAGCAAGATTGACGACAACTTTCTGAGTTTTGTAAATGTTTGAAGATATGTGAAGACTTGTCTGAAGAGAGATGTTCACGGACGCGTGTGGAAAAATGACGACCGGTTTCGCCGATATAGCAAGCATTACAGCAAGCACAAGTAAATTTATAGACCACACGTGCACGAAGTTCTCTAGGGACAGAATCCTTCAAATGCAGTCAAATGCAGACAAAGAGCAAGAGAGGTATTATTTTGGCCTGGAATGTCAGTGGAAATTGAGCAAATGATCACCAATTGTAGTGCGTGTGCAGACTATGCCAAGAAACAACCCTCTGAGCCACTGAAGCCCTCTGTACCACCATCACTCCCTTGGAAGAAGATTGGAACTGACCTATTTGAGTTTCGCGGAGAACATTATCTACTCTCTGTGTGCTATCGCAGCAAATTCATCGAAGTCACAAAGTTGGAATTTTTAAGAAGTGGATCTGTGATAGAGGAGTTGGAAAGGCAGTTTGGAGTCCATGGGATCCCAGCAGAGGTGGTATCCGATAATGGCCCCCAGTTCAGCAGTTCTGAGTTCCAGGAATTTGCCAAAGATTATGGATTCAAGCACACCACTACATCACCACATTACCCGACGGCTAATGGAGAGGTGGAGAGAGCTGTACAAACTGTTAAGAAGTTGTGGTGACAAAATGATGACAAGCACCTGGCCTTGTTGGATTATCGAACAACACCATTGCCAGACATTGACCTGTCCCCGGCACAATTACTCATGGGTCCGTCGACTGAGAAATAAGTTGCCTATGATGGAGGGCTTGCTTCAACCAGGTAGGTAACAACCAGCAGGAAATCTCCAGGTACCTGGAAAAGAGTAAAGAAAGTCAGAAGAAATATCATGATCGTCATGCAAGCAAAGACATGAAAGAACTCTAGCCTGGAACCAAAGTTCGCATGCAGCCTTGGACAAATTCCAAAGTCTGGAAACCAGCCACTGTAGTCAAGCATCACCATACACCAAGATCCTATGTGGTGCAGGCGGAAGACGGCAGAAAGTATCGCCGCAACAGGCAGCATCTACGGGTATGCCCAGCACCAGGACATGATAGTTTGAATGGATAACTGCCCCTTTGTCTAGACAAAACTGTAGCCCAGGACAAAGAGCCAGCCAAGGATGCTGAGTCTGATCAACCCACGACTCCCATTATGCTGCCTGAAATCCCATCCCAGGAGCAACCCATATACCAGGAACCAGCAATAGAGAACATTACGGAACCATATGTCACCCGAAGTGGCAAACAAGTAGTAGCACCAAACCGGCTTGACCTGTAGACTTGTACAACTATGGACTCTGATCAGTTGTTGATTTATTTTCTTTAAACCAAGGACAGTGACATTTATTTTCAGAATATTATTTTATTATTGTGTTTCTTTTCAAGAAGGGTAGGATGTGATATAAAAGGCAACAAGTTTACTTTCCCCTCCCTAGTCAGTCAAAATGTATGTCACGTGACTAAGCACGTGGAATAAAGACACTTGAAGTTGTCAGCCATCATTGCATGTTTGTCTTTACATACATGATGATCAAAAGTGTACTAAACATTGACAAGTTAAGATCTGCACTGTTTTTCTAATGCGTCACGCAACGACTGACTAAGTTAAAAGAGGGGCTACTCTTAGTCTAAATCGCCATAAAAAACAGCAACTGCCATATAAGCCAAAAAAATTAACTATCACATCAACTAATCACAGCAACCGTACAGCACCGTGAGAATTCCAATGCTATTCAGTTTTCCGTGGCCTTTCCATGTGCTCGGCTTCTTTGGCGTTATCGCGGTCACGCTCCAACAGCCATTTGGAATTACATTTTCTACACCAAGAGTAGAAAATGCACATGTTACGTCTGGCATTAAATTACAAGTGAAGTTTATTTCTACATTTTAAAACAGTTTAACGTAAGCATATTTAGGACCAAGCGGAATTTCCCTCGCAAAGTCTACAACACGTCATACCGAGATAGCGCGGCATGTGCATAACAAACACTCCGAGGTATAATTGAACACTTAATCACAGTGTGACCAGAGCCAAAAAAATATGCGAGTCAAAAGTAAATATAAAAACGAGAATGAGAAAAAAAGTATTCAGTCTGCAGGGTCTGCACAGTCTGCATGGTGTGCACGGTCTGCAATCTGCAGTCTGCAGTCTGCATGGTCGGCGTTTTGGGGTGACCCAGTTCGTGATGTCTTGCTTATTTACTCGAACACTCAAATCACGAAATAAGATTTTCTTTTGTGGAACATTCAGCTAAAACAACGCGAAAGCTTTGTCAGAGCCTTTTGAAGCACTCTAACAGTATGTGTTTGTACCTTAATAGTAAAATTTTAGTTTTTAAGCTTAAAACAAACGCTAATGTAAACTCCACAACTCACCTTCGAGAAGAAGAGCACACGGCAAGAAACACGACGTGCAAGGCATTGTGGGTGAATTTGTGGATACAGCGCAATGCATTGTGGTAGAAAAGTTTGAAGCTCGATTCCCTTGTCGATTATATCTGCTGACTTCGCTCAGTCGCTTCAGGCTCCTTCGCTGCGTCAGCAACAAAGACCTTTATTATTGCCTAAGAAGAGTAAAAGCTACATACTCGATTCTGAAGTCACTCCTGTTCGAAGCAAAAATAGAGACACTTAAAGCATGCCAGCCTCCTCAATTCCTCCACAGAATCATAGTACAGGGTTAAGCGCTCTGTTCCAGTTAAATTCCAAGCCAAATTCATCTCCACAGCGCACGCTATAAAGCTGTGGATTTTTCGTATATTGACGGGTCAACAGATCATAAGTTGCGTGATCGATTCCACAATAAGTAAACAGTACAAGTTGCGTGATTCAATGATCACATTTTTTGCATGGCGTGATTTGTAAATTCGAACGTTTTGTGACAATCCGAGAGTTTTGTTTACGTCTAAGGGAAAAATACCTTGACCTTTCAAACGAATATAAATTTTCATATGTTAAAAGGGATTTTGACGAGCGCTGAGATTTTAATTTTTTCCCGAGAAAATTTCATCATTGCTTCTGGCGAAGTAAACACGATCTTATTTCTCACCGTCAACGCATTCCATGGCTGACGCCAGACATAATACCTTTTTCAGTGCGTGAACAGAAACAAAACGAAAATACAGCTTAACTCTGGATAATTTCAGCCTTAGTAGTCAGCAACTGGCCCCAAATTACATTCTTTATCCTTCATATGTCCTGACGTCTATCTGCGAGGGATTTTAACCCAAGTTTGACCAAATAACATGTCTCCCCGGCGGCTATTTTTTTGTCCAAGTAGTATATTGGCTAACTTTACAAAACTCTGCTGAAGGGGGATATGAGGAAAAGAGCTGATAATGGCCTGTAATTGGCTGATGATGACATCATCCACGGAGGTTCGGGTCTGGTCACCGACAGAAGCAAAAGTTTTGGTAGCATTATCGCTATCTTTCTTGATCTTGTTATTTAAGTCATCAATATTCCATATTTCCTTTTAAGGCGTTGTTTGTGCAATGGCTAAAACATGAAGGCTAGATTGTTTAGGAGTACCCCAAAATACCTAAGATGGTTGAATGACCTTTGTTTTTAACTGAAGAATCTTCAAAGTTCAAACTAATTACAAGCCCGACTTTCATTTTCAAATATCCTTTTGAAAAAGGAAAATATCTATTTTTTGTTTGATTTATTGAGAGCGAATTCTGAATGGTCCTCTTTTCTCGCCTTTTCAATCTCCAGGAAGCTTTTAGCGCTTAATTGACACTTAAAATACAGACATTTCAAAAAAATATTTTTTTCTCGTTAGCTGATGACCACATGAAACACATGCACTTGAAATTTTCATTCACATCTTACCATTTATGTATTAGATGAGTTTCTAACAAAATTAAAGTTTTTGATTAGTATAGTAATATATATATAGTAGTTTTAACTTTTTTCGCACGAAAATGATGTAATTGATTAGGGGACCCAAAGAACAAGGTTGAAAAAACTAAACTTACAAAGTTCAATGAGATTTGTCACGTAGAGAATTCAACAATGAACTACATATTTCACACACTAAAAAAAAATTGCATTTTCGATGTACTATTAATGTATGACTCAATAGCTGATCGAATAGAAATTTGGTACTGGTCACGAAGTTACAACTGCAGATTAGAAAATAATCATATCAAGGACATTCAAGGTGACAAAAAATCATGTCAAGTTGGCGCGCTTTCGTCACCAAATTTTAACGTTAAAATCGTGTTGTTATTCCTGGAAATTGGCTCCTTTTTGAAGTCATAAGCAGTAAAGCGCGCGAAACAACAAACTAGTACTAACGGAGATCGAGGTATCAACCTGGCCCCTTGTCTTACTAATTTCCAGAACAGGAGTAATTTTTTGCGTAATTCTGGCAAACAGAAGCCAAAGTGAAGCGAGCGCGAAGCGCGAGTTGCATGCAAGGGAAGGAGCACTAGGAAAGGCAGCTTAAGAAATACCCAAAGAAACTATTGGGAGCAGATGAGTCGTACTGGACCGTACTCCCACTTAAATTCACGGAACAATTTTAGTGCAAATTGATCTCTTGTTGATTCAAATCACTGTACGTGATCTTATTACGTCTTAAAAGAACATTTGAGGATCTCATCTTTTTAAAATAACCAATTGAGTAGCCGCGTTCGTACTTCAAGACCAAAACAGCTTGAAAAATGGTATGCGAACAGGCAGGATTTTTTTAGAGATCCTCTTCTCGCAACCAACCCACGCTTCGCGCGCGCCTCCTATAAAGTTTTCATTGAAAATCAGCTTATGTACGCTTTCTTACGAAAGCAAAGAGTATTTTGCAGCATTCTTTTGTGACATATGGTTTCAATTGTATGTTCGGTGTCATCCAAAGTTTTAATTATTTCTTATTTCTTTATCACTTAAAAGTTGTTTACCCATTTTAACACGTTCCGTAAATTGAGTATTGGGTGCCGTTCAAATACTTAATTATTGCTTATCTCCATGTGTGATCAAAGTTGTTTACCATTTTTTTGTCCCGTGTTATTTCTTTGTTGCAATCAAGTTGTGCCTTTTTTTCGGAGCTCATTTACAAAACAAAGACTACTTTGCGATGTACTTTCTTTCAATTATTAATTCAATTCTATGTCCATTACAGTCCAACTATTTATCTGTTATCTCCAAAACATTCATCTATGGCTCTTCTATACATCAATTTGCGTAATCAATTACCAAACAGGAATCTAGATCAACCTGTACATTAGTCAATATAAAACTGAATAATTTTCAACAGTTTATTAAAAGTTATGCATTTCAGTAATGTTACAATGTTTGTTATTAATGACTTATTTCTTAAGCTTTCAAATATGGAAGATAGTTTCTAATATAAACAATATTGGCTATTCTACAAATCAATCATCTCACTAAGTATACATTTATCTTATAGCACTAGCACTAAACTTCAACAAGTAAAATTTCGCAAGGAAAATGTTTTCCAATTTCTTCAGTTTACAAAAGAGAACTTATACAACTCCCTGTTAACCGGCAAATCAGTAAAAGAACAAGCAATGTCACTTTAACTTATTTGCTATATAAAAAAGACACCAGTTTAGTTTTAGAGTTGACAGTTATTTTCAACTCGCGTGCCTCCAAAAATGCAGCCACAATATCAGAATTTGTAGGATTATCCACATTAATTTTGTTTTAAGACTCTGCTTGTCCATTGTATAACTTGATGAAAGATTCCACTTGATCTTGAAGGAGCCTGAAAAGAACTTTATGTTTTCCGCCAATGAATATTCCCACACTGAAGTGTGTTTAATCTGAAATTGTTTTGATTTGACTTACAGTGTAATCCACAAGAATCACAAACACTTAGGACTAACTGAAGAGCGTTCAGTCTACGAAGACAACTGTTGCAAATTGAATACTGTTGGATTTCTTGCACCCCAGCAATTCGATTGACAGTTATAGTATTCAGTGAGAGAGACGTCATTTTCCATTAACTGCGAGATAAAGGTCATGTTTCGTACACCAGATTTCACTGTAGTATTGATGGTGTGAAAATTACCTGATAGATCATGATTTTTTCTCCTTGGAATGAGCGAACCCTTGCATTAAGTCTTCATGAGTTCCACATTTGCGATTCTTCTTTGTTGATTGAGATCTTCATTGGTTCATGTAATACATGATTTTCACTTGCTGCTGTCTACATGTCCACTTTATTCATCACTGAAATAGTGGTACAATGTAGTACAATTTAGCCAACACAGTCTTCGTGACTTCAACATTTGGGATGTATAGTGTCTAATAATTCTTCTTTGTTGATTGAGATCTCCATTGGTTCAACAGTATCAAACTTAGTCGCGGTCTCAATGCCCGTGTAATTTTGCTAAAGCAATGTTTATGCTATCCGAAACTTTTTTTGTTCAATGATAAATTGCGCAAAAAAAGATATTCAGGATTCATAGCAAATCTTCCGCTATAATGAAGTAAACGAGCATTAAAGTATCTTACTGGCGTTAATTTTTCTTTTCTCTCCATTTTATACCCAAATCTACCTTTAGGAAAAAGAACTGGAAAGGCTAATTCTTCACAATGTCTGTCAGTCATCATAGACACGGGATGTTTATTTACCCCAGGAGCAACACTGAATATTTCATTTCCAGCAGATCTCTCCCTTCCCTCCTCATTAGATATTATAGGGTAATCGGGAACGATTGACTGTAAACACGTTTCACAAGTCGCTGCTCTGTATTCATTGAGTGGATCTTCCCTCTCACAATCGTCTTCAAAATCTCCAGAAGCATCACTACTATCTAAATTTTCATCCTGAGAACAATACCCCTTGTCTTTTCCACCTTGTTTGTTAACTCCTAGTTCTTTCCCACAGTCATGAACATCGCCATCACAATCGCGTACAAAAGTTGCATTCTGACAACAGGTTGCAATTCCTGATACAATTTCTTGTTCATGATTGCAAAGACTCGATAGTTCATAATCAATGTTTTGAAGGTTAATGGCTACATTTTCATATAATTCATTATTTTATTTAAGCCACTGGAGAGCATGTAGCACTATCTCTGGACGCACTGCCTGAAAGTAAACATGACCTCTAAACTGCAACTTCCTCTTTAATTTTAACATAATAATTCCAGAACCAGGTTGCCTTGGTAAAACACGACAAGTTTCTTCACAGGACACTGGGACATTACAAATTGCTCCCCTAATTTTCCTTTGCTGACCTTTTGGCATCACCACAATTTTCTGAAATACGATTCGTTGAGAAACCAATACTTGCTCAAGTTTTTCTAAACTTGAAAGCTCAGGAGGCACATCATCAACACCGAGATTGTTGTACACTGCTTGATTTGGAGTTTTGTTTTTCTTTTTGATTGTGGTGTTACAAGTCTTACATATTTCCGTTGAAGGACGTCACACTTGTATATAAACAAGAACTGGATTTGTATTTGTCCTTCTTAAATTCCAAAACGGTTTTCCTGTATAAAAGTCTGTTGCAAACTACACAGATATAATAAGGACCTTCCTTCATAGCTAGATTGAATTGCTGAATGTAATAGTGAATGTCTGAATGAAGATTTTTCTCCTTTAATTCTTTTCTCCTACTTACTATTTGTTTTATTAGATCCTTCTTTTCGACAGAATCCATTCTTCTGTATTTCTCAGCATTTTCAAGAAACAATTTTAATTGGGTTCCATAAATCTATATTTGTTGGCATTATAAACACTCAATTCTTGCTTTTTATTCGGCTCCATAAGTCTATATCTCTCAGCATTTTGAACACTCAATTCTTGCTTTTTGTTCCGCTCCATAAGTTTGTATATCCCAGCGTTTTGAACCTTCAAGTCTTGCTTTTTGTTCCGTTCCATAAGTCTGTATTTCTCAGCGTTTTGAATACTCAATTTTTGCTTTTTTTGTAGGCTCCATAACTTGGTAATTTTCGGCTTTTCTCATCAGTAGAGCTTTCTTTTAACAGGATTCCATATTGGCATACTTTGCAGCACAGTTATCTAAACAAGCTGTTTTTTTCACTGGGTCCATTAGTTTTCTGTTCGTTGTTTGGAAAGTTTCTGCTTCTGCTTTACTGACATGTGTCTTCTGATAATTTTTTGGCGATCTTTTTCTAACACGTCACAACTGCATTTGATGAACTTCATTTCACAAATCTCTGCCTCAAATGCCTTTTTACCTAGGCAGTGAGGCCGGGTTTAAGTTTGGGCTTTTTTTTTTCCTCGTTCAGTCACAAATCGCCGTCTGGTCTCTACAGCGCATGCGTCACTAATGCAACGTACGACACATGGAATTTACGGCAGTTATCGTCGTGAAAAAGCTAGGTCGGACACCATGATTCTAGGGCGATGAAATCACATACAAACGAAGACACCATTCGCGGTAGACCAACACTAAAGGTCGTTAAACGTTTTTGGGACGGTCTGCAAGGCTTACGAGAGATCAACAATTTACGAGCAAACGTTTGGGAGTGAATTCATCAAGAATCATGTTTAATATGCCAAAGGAGCTAGCTATCAACCGGGGCTATCGACTCTTCACCTTGATAAAAAGCATCTTCAAAAGCGTCATCGTATTTTTAGACGTGATCGTGAACCAAGTAGGATCCCAGCACGAACTCATAACGTCTGAGGAACAAGAACAGAAAGGTTAGAGAATATGTTTCTGTTGTTTACGAATGTGTTCGAGTACAGCCAAGTAAAACGCTCTGAGAAACTTCGTAACGTGTAATAAAGTTAAAATCTCGAACTAAACGATATTCTCTCGTTATTTTCTTGTAACAGAGGTATGTGTGATGTAAAGTGTATATGAAGTAATTCATATTTAAACTGCGGTTATAGATGCAAGTGAAGTATGATCCTCGCAGTAAATTTTCCAATTTAAGCAATTGGAACGAAGAAGCCTGAAAAAATCAGGGCTTCAACGGGATTCGAACCCATTACCTCCGCGATACCGGTGCGATGCTCTACCAACTGAGCTATGAAGCCACACATTGGTAGCAAGGTCAATTTATTGAGTTCATATCTCCCGTAAGGAGTGAAATGATGTAAAGTGTATATGAAGTAATTCATATTTGAACTGCGGTTATAGATGCAAGTGAAGTATGATCCTCGCAGTAAATTTTCCAATTTAAGCAATTGGAAAGAAGATATATATGAAATAATTCATATTTGAACTGCGGTTATAGATGCAAGTGAAGTATGATCCTCGCAGTAAATTGTCCAATTTAAGCAATTGGAAAGAAGAAGCCTGAAAGAAAAATCAGGGCTATGAACTCAATAATTTGACCTTGCTCCCAGTGTGTGGCTTCATAGCTCAGTTGGTAGAGCATCGCACCGGAGGTCATGGGTTCGATTCCCGTTGAAGCCCTGATATTTTTTTTTTCAGACTTCTTCTTTCCAATTGCTTAAATTGGGAAATTTACTGCGAGGATCATACTTCACTTGCATCTATAACCGCAGTTCAAATATGAATTATTTCATATATATGTCACAGTACAAGTTGCGTGATTCAATGATCACATTCTTTGCATGGCGTGATTTGTAATCCGAGAGTTTTGTTTACGTCTAAGGAAAAATACCTTGACCTTTCAAACGAATATAAATTTTCATATGTTAAAAGGGATTTTGACGAGCGCTGAGATTTTAATTTTTTTTCCCGAGAAAATTCCATCACTGCTTCTGGCGAGGTAAACACGAACTTATTTAGACATAATACCTTTTTTAGCGCGTGAACAAAAAAAAATTATAATTACCTCCTGGGTTTTGCACGCAAAACGAAAATACAGCTTAACTCTGAATAATTTCAGCCTTAGTAGTCAGCAACTGGTCCCAAATTGCATTCTTTATCCTTGCATATGTCATCCTGACGTCTATCTGCGAGGGATTTTAACCCAAGTTTGACCAAATAAACATTTCTCCCCGGCGGCCATTTTTTTGTCCAAGTAGTTAATTTGCTAACTTTACAAAACTCTGCTGAGGGGGGATATGAGGAAAAGAGCTGATAATGGCCCCTAAATGGCTGATGATGACATCATCCGCGGAGGTTCGGGTCTGGTCACCGACAAAAAAAAAATAAAAAAAAATAAGAAGTTTAAAAAAACCTTAAAACCGCGCTTTTTTAACTCTTTTGCGCTCACAAAAACATTACGTAATATTTAGCAACAACGTTTTGCGAGAAAACGTTACCCGGAAACAATTTAAAAGATGGTTAGGACTTGTTTCCATATCTGAAACCGCCCTTGGATACCTTGTGTTGCGTACACAAGGTAAATACTGATTACAGGCCTAAGCACTGAAAATACTGATTAGGATTAGGGTTAATGGTTAGCTTCTTTATACACCCTTTTAATAAGTCGCGGCGCCATTTTGAATAGTAAATTTATGACGTCATTCGCGGAAAGTAACCTGTCATCTTAGGATGATTTCATTACGTTGGATCTATGTCTTCAGTTATGGTGCACTTGTGTATCTTATTCCTCTTGCAGCTGTTGTCGAATAATTCCCCATACGAATTCCACGAAGGAACGGCACAGTTGCGACCATTTGAGCCTAATAAAAAGGTTGTCTTCTCAGTTTTATCTCGGGTAATATTTATAAGGTGCTAAGAAAGATACTGACTTTTTGTGGCTACTTCTGCTTAGCAGCTGTAGCCAGAATGCTATCGTGTGCGTAAGTAGAGTGTTCAAGTTTAGAACTATTCGATCCTTGTGACAAATAATCGAATAGAAATCAATCCAGTGTTCGGAATGAATGAATGAATACTAGAATTTATAAAGTAGGTGTTCTCTCGGTTTTGCTCGACTGGTAATCGGACATAACAAAAATTAAAATTGAAATCGCTTGACATTTCTAAACAAAGATCTACAGTTTTTAGAAGGACTGGTGGAGTTTTTCCGTGGAAATTCTAGAATAACTTCAGACAGCCGGGTATGCATGTATGTAGTATTTTAAAAACACTTTCCGGCTGTGCCTATGCTAGTAGAAATTGTCAGGATTGTTCGGAGTTCATTTACTGGCCGTGGCGATCCAAGTGAATTGTGCAGCCATATCTGCCGTGCTGCGATCTTGAACCCTTTTCAAGAGTTATAACTCCTCTGAAGAGCGAATAATCTCTTTCGAGAGAACCAAGACGAATCATGACAAACTGGACTAAACTCACTAGTGAAAACAACAGTCTAATAACAACGAGTCAAATTACATTGCACATAATTTGCATAAACTTTCAAGTTGTGTTTTTTGAAAATAACTTCAGAGAATTTGGGACTCCTAACGCAGTTTGCAAAGAAATAATCAGGCTACATATTTTTATTAAATCAAGGCAGGAGTATTCTTAAAAAGGAGCTCATTTATGAACGAAGATGCCGCAGTCTGTTTTGCTATTATTTTGGCTTCACTTGTCTGGTTCGTGTCACGCAACATGATTTTCTTTAGCAGTCAGACGCAGTTTTTTTCAAAAGAATTGGCGATTGCTAAGCCTGCTAAGTATATTTGCACTACTAGTGAAATAAATTTGGCAGTACTATTGTCAATGCAGAATTTCCCGCTTAGAACTTTGCAAGAACATTGGCTCGCCAATAATCTCGCACAATCGAAGTTTTAATTTTCCCGTTCAATTTTACTTCAAAATCACGGTGGTTTTTTTTCTGCACCCTTTATCTAAAGCTGACTAATGTAGAGGTAAGATATTAAATTCAAACTACCGAGAGTCTTACCTTACAAATTTTTAGATCGGCATATTTTGCGCGATGCAAGAAACAACTCGAACAAGTCGGCATGTTTTTAATAAGCTACAAGTGCAAAAACGTTTTCGCATTAGCTCGTTTTATAACCCCTTTTAATGCTCCTAACCCAAGAACAGCAAAAATTACACAGAGACAAGTTTGTGGGATAAAGGGGTTTGGGGACAAAGTGCTCCAGAAAAACTAATCGCACAGGTCAAGTCTACAAACTAACCCTATCCAAGTAAGGGCGTTTAAGGCTGAAGGAGAGGTCAATCCTCTCCAGAGAGGGGGCCATACCCCCACCCACCCTCTCCGGGGGTCGTAATCCCCGCTAGAGAGGTCCTTATGTCGTATCCTAGTTAGCTGAAGGAGAAGTCAATCCTCTCCAGGAGTGGGGTCATAATTCCCCAATCCTCTCCAAGGGGTCAAGATCCCCAATGAAAGAGGTCCTTAGCCTAAAAGATTTTCACCTAGTTGCTATGCTGAAGGAGAAGTCAATCCTCTCCAGAGTGGGGTCATAATTCCCCA
>CM042747.1:33657179-33668347 GCA_022496165.2 Catalaphyllia jardinei | reverse complement strand
ATTGGTGCAACATGCGCACATGCATAACTCCCCCTCACTCACCGATCTCTTAGCCCCTTCGACTCCAAGAGGAATTTTTGTTCAAAAATACTCAAATTAAGAGAGCTATTCGCATTTTATACGAGTCGTAAGTTTACGTTTTTTACAAAACAACACTACTTCACCGAAAATAGAAAGAAAGAGAAAAAATTTTCTGATACGTTGAAAGCCTGATTTAAACAAGAGGCCATAACTTGTTAGCTCTAATTGAGTTTACTCCCATTTGAAAAAAAAAAGTTTTAAGTTACCATTTGTAACTAAAAATAGCAATATCTTGTTTTGTTTGTTCAAACGTTTCATGGGAACAAGTGGTGACGATTCGTCAGCTCTAATTGAATTTACTCCCTTGTGAAAAACAAGGGTGTCAAATTACCCTTTGTAACTAAAAATAAACATATCGCGTTACATTTGCATACAAGAACAAAACAATTGTCACTTCCACTTATTTTTTAAACGTTAAAACTGTTTCAAATCTAAATAGTCTCGTCTCCTCTAAAATATGTCCTTTGATTTCATTCGATTCGTGACCTCTAATTGAATTTACTCGTTGTGAAAAACAAAAGTATCAAGTTACCCTATGTAACCTGAAATAAAATATCTCTTCCCATATGATTTGTTTACTACTGACTCATGAACTACTTCAAAACGCAAAACTCATATCGTTCATAACTTGCTACCATTACACTGAAGCAACCCAATGTATATTAAGTAACTGTCACAACAGTCACGGACTAAAAATCACAAACCGGCAACATACACGTCAGTCTTTATTATTCAATCACCAAAGTCCTTGAACTTAAATACAATCATAGAACTCCCAAGATTTCATATACCTCACTTAAGGTATCTTAAACAAGGAATTTTCTTTTTCTTCTACTGCAATTCGTGCTGGCTGTTAATGTGATAAAGCGAAAATCCTGATAACATTGACGAGGAAAGATTAAGTTTCATCTATAACGTATCTTCTCATCCCGGCCCAGTAGGAAACAATGAACATTTATTATATGTGAAATCGTCACAGAATAATTTATTTCTGTTCTGTTGAAGAAATTAATCGTAGTCTCTTCGCGTTTCTCGTTGAAACTTAGCACAGAAACTGATCAATGGATGCTCAAATTAACGACTCGCCCTGGACTCTGCAGCCGCCGAATACTTAGGTTTCACTACAACACGCAAACAATTCGAACCTGGTCACAACCTCTTCACATTCCCACTAGTGCATTCCGCCCCCTTAATACAATTGTCCCTATCATAGAAACTCCATCAACATTGCTAGTAGAGCGGCTAACACTCATTTAACTCAAAACCTTATATAAAAGGAAAATCTTACCCTTCATCGCATGCTCGCAGTTATATCCCAAACACTATGTTTCTTTGACTGATTATCCAGTTGCTAATGACTATAAAACCCGCCCACAAAATCCTTAGCCTAACCTACAGAAAATGTCGAGGTAAACCCAATATATGAATACTTCCTCCTCTTTTACAGCAGAATAAATATGGCCGTTCTCAACTGTATCGGGATCAAATCTTCTCACATACCATTTACCTTTACAACAATAAATTTGATTGGTGTTTAATGGTAGCTCCAATCTGGTGACATACATACATCTCTCACTGATCCACCCGCCCATAACATACCCGACGCGCCGACTAAGAGGTTTTTTTTTTTTCCAAAAAAGTAACTCAAAAATGTTCTTAATTGTCACACTTTTAAGGATTTTAACTTTAATGTCTTAGCCCCACAAATAATCAACAAAAGATCGGAGAATTTTATTTATTTTTAACTATTGACTTCATTCGTTTTTAGCAAAAATTATATTTTATAAGAATTATCTTTATCTATTTATTGTAGTTTTTAGGTATCGTATTAGTACACAAGCCCACAAGCTTGTTAGCTTTGACATTGTTATCGTGTATAAATTAAGGTTGTATGTATGTATGTATGTATGTATGTAAATCATTACTTTGAGGCTTTAATCATAAACAAAATGTGTCTGTAAAGCTACTAGACGACGAAAATATCAAATAAATTTTAGAGAGGGCTAACCATAATAAATTTCTTGAGGATTTTTGGAACACGTAGCATCAAAACTCGAAAAAATTGGCCAGTTGTTTTCAAGTTTCAATCCATTTCCATCCATGCTATCTGTAGCGACAGGCGAAAGGAAACAGTTTCAGTACCTTCAATAACAAAATTAGATTATTAGTTCTGAGCGGTGTTAAATTGTAATGAAGAAATCAAAACTTTTCTGAATTTTTCATTAGTAATCATTTCATTAGTTTGCGCACTTAAATAGAGTGTTAAGAATCGATTAGATGTAAAGTGAAGCAGAGTGTATACATCAAATTATAATGATTGAAATTCCTGGAAGTAGTCAATGTCTGCGGTGGGCCCACTGACTCAATAGTTTCACTTCTCAAGACTCGCTGGGCACGTCTGTATATTGGTTTGTTCTAGACTGGTCACGCATGGGATCCGCCGTGTAAACGAAAAAGCCTTTTTGCCGTTATCAGTTCATTAATCTATTTATTTTGTGTGAAAATAAAGCTCTTACTACCCTCGCAGACGGTGGTCGAGAATATGGGTTATCAACCAGTTACTTTGCACGACATACTAAGTGACGTACCGCTGTTCAAGAATCGTGTGTGCTCGACCCTCGATCTACGACCGCGATATAGCTTCTCCCAATCAAGAAACTGGTACCTAGCACCCAGTCTTCTCCCTGATAGCCGCCACCTTTCCTGCCGGCCATATTTGATATTGGTATGAAGTTACCGTAGTCTATTGTGAATCCGTGAATTTGATTGGCCACATTACCGTTTTCTATCTGCTGATTGTCAACAGTTACGCATCAGCGCACATCGCGCATCACGTTTGAACCTGATGTAAAGTAATAAAACAATTTTTTTTCTACGCGTTACTTGATATTTTTTTCTTTTTATGCAATGAGACTACGGTAAATTTATCCCGCTAAAACTAGTATACCTAAATGGTAATAATGCTGCCGAAGGGGAGAACGGCTTTAAGTATGCTAACAGTTACCCTATGAACTGAACTGTGAAGAATTCATTTGCACAATATATTTGAATCGTTATGCTAGGGAAATCAATTGAAATTGTTATTGGGTTGGGTGCTTTGTGAATAGATATTGCGTGCATTTTACCTTTTCTTCACAAGAATTTGAACTTAATACACGTTTTGGAAGCAGAAATTGACCCTGAAATAAAGGAAAGGCAAATTTTTACATAAGTCAAGTTAATTGTTGCGGAGTAAGCGTAGCGAACGAGCAGCAACATAATCAGGATTTAAAATCAAAAGAATATGTAAAAGGAGTACGAATTCTCAAATTCATGACTTTTTACCAGAATGCATTGCATTTAACAACCAGATGAAGAGAAATCATCGTTACTAAAACTTGTAGAATAATTAAAACAAACGGAAAGTGTAGAACACACTTATTTCATATATGCTACGATCTACTCCTTTTCATCCGAACATGAATTTAAACTTAAGTTTTAGCATTTTCACATATCCGGCGATGCCGGACACGTCTTCGACAATGTCAACCCTCCAGACATTTAATGCGTACCGGTACAGAAATTATACGTGAGATTTCTGCGGCTACAATTTTCACATCTTTCAATTTCCACATCTATCGATTTCCATCCTTTTGATTTTCTGGTAAAGGGGAGCTAGATGTGAATCGTATGTGTATGTGCTTTATTGTCTCGATCCCTTGTCACGGTATCCGGCATCTCGCCACCAGGGAGTTTCGCCACCAAGAAACCATCTCGCCACCAACCAACACGCCACCAAGGAACCATCTCGCCACCAACTAACTCGCCGCCAAGTAAAGTAGTCGAGGTGAATAAGCTGTTCGAACGAGAGTAAAGTAGTCGAGATGGAAAAGCTGTTCAGACGAAGTTCGTTTGCCTGTCTGTATGCAAATTACATGTTGTAGGTGAAGTGATTTGATAAATGGTCCGTTGTCTTGGGCAAGCGACATTAAATACGCGCATGTTGTTGTTTTTTTGTAGCATGGTTTCAAAACAACACAGGTCACGCTCTTGTTTTTTTTTTTACTTTCTTGTTGTGATTTTGCAGTAGTCCTTGCATTGCCTTCGAAGCTGATTATTTATTCATGTATTTACTTTGGACACAACCAAGCTATTAAGCTGACATCGTAGGGCTACCGCCGGTGCAGCACATCGTTCAACGTAATACGAACTGTGTGCGTGTTTTACACAACTAAACAAGGTAGAACGAATTTCAGTCTCTTTGGCTTGTGGTTCAATGTTATTAGATTATTGGTAATCGGTAATCTTTGGACCGGTAAGCGTTGTCACACCTCGCCATCGATTCATCATGATGCATGAAGTTGATGCATACAATTTCCACACCACAATTTGACACTGCTTTAAGAAACAGGCAAACACATAGTTCACTACGCATCCTAAATCATCCATTGGTGCATAACCACAATTCCTTGCGCCATATCACTGCGCATCCTAAAATATTTCCGTTCGCGCATAACCACAATACCTTGCGCATACCACTGCGCATCCTAAATGTCCCATTTGCGCATAACCAAATTCTTTGCGTTTGGTAAGAAAAAGTGATTGCAAGCCCTTATAATGTTATCTTCTTGCTGATTAGAGAGCTGCCTCGCTCGTTCGCTTCAGGCTCACTCGCTGCGGCAGCAACAATTAGACTACTCGCCCTCGTTTTCTACAAGTGATAGTCAACTCGGCTGTGCCTCGTTGACTATCTGCTTGTAGAAAACTCGGCCTCGTAGTCTAATTGTTAAGTAATGGCGAAATTTTGCAGCTCCTGTGGGGAAAATCTGGGCTGACAGTCAAAAATTCATGAATAATCAATACATTCAATATCCACTAAAATGATTATTGAAACCTCTCGAAAGTATTCCAGCATTTCGAAGTTTGATCGTAAACACCAAGCGAGTTTTTATAATGTTTTGGTTTTCCACAAATTGTACAAACTTTGTGTGACTCACGGGAACGATTTTTCAAAAACTACATACCCGGCTCGAACATTTCCTCAACCACGAAGCCAAAAGTTATAATTGAAGTCGCTTGACATTTCTAAATAAAGATCTACAGTTTAAAGAAGGATTGGATGAGTTTTTCAGTGGAAATTCTAGAACAATTTCAGACAGACTGGTGTGTAGTCTTTTAAAAATATTTCTTTTTAAAAATTGGAAGGCCAATTGTGTCG
This sequence comes from Catalaphyllia jardinei, assembly GCA_022496165.2. NCBI lineage: Eukaryota > Metazoa > Cnidaria > Anthozoa > Scleractinia > Caryophylliidae > Catalaphyllia > Catalaphyllia jardinei. The sequence goes on along the minus strand of CM042747.1, from coordinate 33,663,069 downwards.
GCTTGTAACTGTCCGACGGAGAACATCGCAGCCTTCCTCGATGAAGTTACGTCGCCCCTTGTGGAAAACTTAACCACTTATGTTAAGGACACCACCCACGCCTTGGAAATTGTCAACTCGTTCGATTTCAATAATTCAAACCCTAATCAACGCTTCCTTTTTACTATGGACGTGAAGTCACTATACACAGTGATACCAAACGACAGCGGTTTACAGGCGTTGGCTTACTTCCTCAACAAGCGTCGGGTACTAGGGCCACCAACTTTGACACTAACCCGTTTAGCTGAGCTGGTACTCAAGTTAAACGCATTCTCCTTCAATCAACAGTACTACCGCCAAGTTGGTGGGGTAGCCATGGGTTGTAGAATAGGCCCTAACTATGCATGCCTCTTCGTAGGATACATGGAGGAACATATATTGTTTACCTATACAGGGTTCATTCCGAAATTCTACAAGCGGTACATTGATGACATCGTAGGAGCAGCCTCGTGCCGTCGAGATGAACTGGAGGGTCTCATCACGCATGTATCCACTTTCCATCCCGCTTTGCAGTTTACTCACACCATTTCTCAAACTCAGATACCTTTCCTGGACATCACACTCAGCGTCTCAGGCAGCAAAATCAGTACCTCCGTCCACTACAAAGACACTGACACCCACAACTATTTACACTATACGTCTTCTCGTCCTAAGCACTGCAAAAATGGTATTCCCTACTCCCGGTTCTTGCGCCTTCGCCGTCTTTGCTCCGAGGATGATGACTTCCTGCAGAAATGCCAGGAGATGTCAACCTTTTTCGAAAGCCGTAGATTTACTGCGGACCGCTCGGGAAAGAGTGTCCTCCGTCACCCGCCAAGAGGGGCTCGAGAAACGTGTGCGTGAAAACGAAGGAAGGATTCCTCTGGTACTGACAAACTACCCCTTGACTTCGCGTGTTAAACACATTTTGTTTAACAACTTCAACAGCCTGACGACAGACCCTGCGACTGCAACAATCTTCCCGGCTCCACCTGTAGTTGCTGATCTCAGGTGATCTCAGCCTTAAGGTGTCCTAGTACATACCTCTGACAGGTCCCAGACAGAGGAACCAGGAACCTTTGCATGTTGACATCCCCACTGCCGCACTTGCCTATACACATCGTCCAACGTCCATGTATGTGGACCCAAGAGCTCAACCACCATCCGTCAACACAACTACAAATCAGAGAACGTTGTTTACAGCATCTCGTGCCGTCGATGCCCCCAGCTATACATCGGAGAGACCGGTCGAACTCTACGCGAACGATTCGGCAAACATCTTCGGAGCGTTCAAAAAAAACACTGGTGGTTTCCCGGTCGCAGAACACTTGAACTCTCCCGGTCATAGTCTATAAGATATTGCAGTAACAGGCCTAAGAAGGTGTTCTGGTGCCAGTTTCAGACGGAAGCAGTTATAAATGGAACTCATTTTTAGGTTCGGCACTATGCAACCAGAGGGCCTGAATAATGTTTTCTATTTCATGTAAACAGCGCGCGAGTCTAGTTTCCGCGCAATTTGTTTTCCCGTTATTTTCAAATTAACAGTCCCGCGGATTTAACGGTTTCACACTGAAGGAGGGCTATGCCCGAAATGTTTGTGATATTTCACATTTTGACACTTTTGCATATTTGTTGCTATCAATAATTTTTATTTTCTTTTAAAAACACTCCCGGCTGCCGCATATCTTGACACTATGTACAACAAAGCAACGATTCAAGACCTTAACAACACAATACCGACAATTTATTGACAACTGTACTTCCCATAAGGGTTTTTCAGGGACAACACCCAAAACAACCTACACTGAAATGTAATAACTGAAATGTGTGGTTTTAAGTTTGCTTGGAGCCAGCTAATTGGCATACTCGATCATCATTTATCGGGCTTTATATCAAATATGCAGGAACATTTTAAACAAGGCAAAACAAAGAAACAATCATTAACCTGTTTACAATTGCATGCCACATTTGGGGCAATAATTCAGAGTGGAATACTGGCCCAGATTTTGGCCACAGGAGCTACAATAGTTCGCCATTATCATCAAATTGAAAACTGTAATACTCACGCTGTTACTTAGAGAGTCTTAACGCACCGACGTTTCGGCAATGCTCCGGTGGAACTTTTTAACGGTATTTAGTCTTGTACCCTGAAGAAGGCAGCATGCCGAAACATCGGTGCGTTAAGACTCTCTAAATAACAGCGTGAGTATTACAATTTTCAATTTTACCATGACTAACTACACTGCGCAGGATTTTCTATCTTTAATATGGAGCAATCTTGCTCGCTCGGGACTACCTGCTGTATCCGGCAAGAAATATTTCCCCGAAAGCCATAGAATAAATCCTCTATTGACCAAGCTTGTTCGGTCAAGATGGCTGGATATTGGCCTCGTTCTTTTTTTGCAAGTTTATGGACCTCGGCTCCGTCTCGGTCCATAAACATGCAAAGAAAGAACTTGGCCAATATCCAGCTATCTTGACCGAACAAGCTTGGTCAATAACCCATATATAAAGTTGTGCTCTTTCGCGGCGGACAGCGCCAATACAATGTAAGTTTTAAGTTATTAGTTCTTTGCGTTTCGCGTTAACTCGTTTTTCAGCTTTATATTGCTACATTTTGTAAGTTTCTTAGTTCAAACAGGCTCTTCTAGTTTGAGCGTTTGCAATTACCGTTGCTGTATGTGGCCAGGAAGGATTCGGCTTTTGGCAGTAACATGTGGTTATGTGGAATTGATCCATCTCTTGGTAATACACTTGTTTTGTAGAATTTTGGTTTCAAAGCAGTGCTCGTAATATTGGTATACTCTTGAATGGGGGGGGGCTCAGGGCGTTGGCTGGGAAAACTATTTTTAACCCAGCGGAAGTCCCTTTTTTCTGGCGGGAGTCTGTTTTCCTAGACGTCCGCATGTAGTCTTGCCTCGCTCTCAGGTTCTTAGTGACACTTCGTTCGCCATTACATGAAATCTTTGCTTTTCTTTCAAACATCAGACCGAGGTTGGCTGCATGCTGACGTCTCGGAAGACAGACTTCCGCTCGTCTAAAAATAACGTTCGTGAACATAACATATCCCAAGGGCTGGACCGGGAGCCTTTCTCCCGTCATTTTCCGTCATTTTCTCATGTCCCGTCATTTTCTCTTGGTTTTACCTTGGAGCTTTCTTCCAATCTTAAAAAGTATTGTTTAAATTGTCAACTTCTTTTTTGTCAACTTTTTTTGTGGTGCTATTGCTTCTCTTAAGAGCTTCTAGATCTCTTCCTTTGCAGCCATTGCATCGTTTTGAAGGAGCAGGTAGAACACGTGGCCGTCCGCCATTACGACACATGCTAATTTTTTGAGAGGATTTTGTCAAATCCCATACCCATTTTACCATCTGGCCATTCTCCAAAAAAATGGCGGTGGTTCTTGATAAGCGCCTATATTCTTGGTGCTTTATTAACTCCTTTAGATTTAGTTAGCGTATTTGATATAGTTCTTTTACTTCTTTGTATTCGTGGGCTGACCTTTACCAGTAACTGCATTTTTAAATAATATATGGATACACCTATACCTTCAGGGAGAGTTCCTAAAAAAGCTCCTAATTGTTTTTAGTTGGTTTTCTCGCTATTTGCCCTCCTGTCTGAAGACGATTTATTTTCTATCTTTTGTTTAGTTGTCAAAAATGCTTATATGCTATTAACTGATCAATTCTATTCTGTGGGATAAGAAAACTACCATTTTGTACTCTACATTTTTTGATTACCAGCGATCTTTTTAAGGTCTTTTAACTATCTGAGAAGCACCTTCAGAAGCTAATCCAGCAGAAGCAGAAAGTCCCAATGTTTTCCCAATAGTTGGAGCTAATGTACGACGCATTGATAAAATTGTTTTCTTATATTGGTTTTAGCTAATTTAATATCCATCCTTTTTTGCAATCTGTTTCGCTTTTGTGATAAGCACTGCTGAGATGTTTTTGTTTTGGCTCTCTGAGGGTTTTATAGTAAACTTAGCTTGTAAAGTTAAGTCATTAGCTGTCATAAATTGTCATTAGCAACAGCTTAGAAATGCTAGTTAAATTGGTCCATTAACCGCATCAAATCACATTTAAATTGAGGGAAATCATAAGTCAGTTAGTCTTTTCTTCTTTTTACTCAGATAGTTGGTACTCTGATAGTCTCCAAAAAATTAAGCCAGGCGACTGAGTGAATAAACATACTAAGGTATGGGACTCGTTCGCGGCAGCTCCGCCATTAGCATCAGGTGGATTACTTTGTTGTCAAACCAAAGCGGGTCTAATAATTTTGCACATATTCACAGACATTCATAGTAGGCCTTTCCACAAATATCACTTAAAATCACTAAATATTTTTCGGAAATTATCAGAACATCTCCTAAATATTACCAAACATTTTCTAAATATCTCGAAAACCCTTCAAATATCTCTTAATTTTGTTGTAAAAATGTACGAATTTTGAATCACTTCGGCCGAGATTTTTAAGAAGTTCTTGCAGTGGATGAAGGTTCAGGTGCGTCGAGGTTACCAGCATCCACCATTTTTGAAATTTGTTTCTTCTCAGTGCTTTTAGTGATATGGAATACATTTTTCGAGTGGGAAATCATTTTCTCTTGTTCTAGTCATTGGTTTGAACTCAGGAGTATCAGTAGCGCACTCAGGTTGTTGAAAAGTCAGTCACCAACAAGAGTTTTTTTGATAACTACCCTCACACGGACGATCACACAATACGCACTACTGGATTGTTTCTGCTATAAAACTGAGTCTTGTAACAAGGGAATTTTTTAAATATCTCGGAAAATTCTAAATACCCCCAAAAGTATCCGGATATTTGTAGAAAGGCCTAATTCATGGCCATAAAAAATCATTTCATTGTTTTAGCAAGTCCAGTTTAGTGTTTATGCTTGGCTCAGTGCATCAGCGTCCAGCTGACTGTCTGCTTCTCCAGCATATAAATGTTCTTTCCTCCATTTAATTCTTCTATTCTGAAACCAAATCTTGACCTGAGTTTCAGAGAGATTTAATTCTCTGGCAAGACGCTCTCGTTCTGTACCAACAAGATACTGTTGCCGGTCAAACGCAGACTCCAGTCCCTTTAACTGATCTGAAGTGAATATGGTTCGTTTACGTCGCTTCTTAGTTTCTGGTTTATCTCTCAATCCTGCCGCCAGGCTACCTGCCAAAACCAGTAAACAGGAAGTGAAAATACATTTTTAGACCAAAAGAAGTCGCTAGTAATTTTTATTTTATTTATCTATTTAATTTTAATTTATTCAATTCAACTAGGGTATCTAAAAGATAGTAATGCTGCGGCACATTCTGTTGATAGTGACATATTTTACGCAGTGATTTGTCAACCAGCGCGTTCCAATATTTCATTAAGCTTTATTTCCTAAAGTAATGTCACATCGCGAGGAATCGGTCCTTGTATGCAACAACGGCGAGGTGTGACAGGGAATCGTGATATAAGAGCACATAGTGATCTGAACGGTATCTGGTCATCTCACCAGCAGAGAGTTTCGCCACCAACCAACTCGCCACCCCGGGGGGTACTCCCTTATATGGGCTATATAGGTATGTGCGGCCCCAAAGGATATGGTTTTTCAGCCGTTTTAGTGGCCATAAATAGGGTATCGATTTAGCTGATTTTGGTCAAAAATGTTGCACAACTATTGTAATTAGCACATCAACACCTGCACCTCCGTTATTCGCACCTACCAATCGCAATGCACGTAATTATCATATCAGCACCAGCACCTAACGCCTATATAAATCTGTGGATAAGCATTATTAAGAGTGTGTCCATGAGTGCACCAGGCAGGTCTGCTACATGCCTTCTCACCGATTTCAATGAAACTTTGCCAGTATAAAGGGTCTACCCCA
>CM042747.1:33612001-33642179 GCA_022496165.2 Catalaphyllia jardinei | reverse complement strand
AGCGGCGGCTGATTTATACGGCGTTCTCCTCATCTGCCGAACCTAACTCATAAATTACTGTTATGTATTTTTCATATAACGGCACTCGTGATTGGCTCAAAATTGAGTGGCGTGACCAATCATGTTGCGTTTCGGAGCTCCCTTTACGCCTTCGATTTATGAGAAACGGGACTGTATAAGCGCAAATTGCCGTTTCTTCGTGATACTAGCCCAGCTTATGGGATTTCCCTTTAACAAGTCCTATTTACCGCCGGGATTTCCCGGCACAAAACCTGTCTATAAAATACAAACACTGAACCTTGCGATTGAATTTGCTTCTCTCAATATTTTTATAACAGCGCGATATTAGTCATAGCTTTTCTATCTGCACAGATTTCTTATTTATTTATTTGAACTTTATTTATGCACCGTTAAAAAATTAATCAGGTACAACAAATTCCAACGAATGTCTAAAAATCCTAAAACCTAAAATACTAATCAAATTATAAACAATTATTGGATGAGGTTTTTGCGACATCCAGACTAATCAAGGTCGAGGTAAGGTTTATCAGCCGAAGCCGAAGGCTGAGGCTGATAACCCTTACCAAGACCTTGATTATTTTGGATATCACAAAAACCGAATCTAATAACTGTTTTATTGTACATTGAACGAAAACAAATGGAAGTCATGTTTTTGCTTCTTCACTGACGGGAAGCAGCACAAAGAGCGCGAACTTGACATGATTACCCTTAGAAAACATGCACCGCGGTCATACATGACATGATTACCCGTGACCTTGATAATCGTATAATCTACAGTTATGACGTCACGAGTGCTGATTTCAAAAATTCACTGTACGCTTTCGGCCAATCAGAAAAGAGTGAGAGAGTTCAATGCATAATAATTACATTAATTTACAACAATAAGCACACCGACCATTTACAACAATAAGCTACAGACCTGATTTCCATGAATTCAGAACGCAAATTTTCTCATCGAAAATTGTTTACCACAAGCTTCCCGAATTAAGTTCCACGCAAGTACGCCGTCTCAATCAGATAAGCGAGTTTCTTTAGCCCAAATTCACTTTTTGCTGTTTTTCCCTGATACTAGCCCAACTTAGGAGATCTCCCTTTAACAGGTCTAATTTACTGAGTGAAAACCTGTCTAAATACTGAACACTGAACCTTGCGACTGAATTTGCTTCTCTAAATATTCCTATAACAGCGAGATATTAGTCATAGCTTTTCTATTTGCAGAGTTCTTGAATTTAGAACGCACAATTTCTCATCGAAAATTGTTTACCACAAGCTTCCCGAATTAAGTTCGACGCAAGTATGCCGTCTGAATCTACCCTGGGTGCCAGAGGTTTTTCTTGCGCGGTTTCCGGTGTCGGTCATGTCTCTGTTGTGAGCCGCGCGAAAAACCTCTGGAGCAGAGCGCGATTTTTTTGAGGGCGCCGAGCCAATAGCCTTCTACGCTAACGTTCTTAGGCTTGTCACGTCATTGGCGGATAGCCAATCTTAGCTTCTCTACCTATCCGTGGAAAGCTGGATTTTGACCGACTTTGACCCAACGCTTCAACACGAGAAAGTTGGTGCCGCAAAATGTCCAACATTCTCACTTAGGTACGAGCTGCACCAGCAACTGCAGACGTACGTATTATTTTGGAAGTACCGGCAACTGATAAGTTCCACATTGAGGACCGCTACGTCTTGCCTGAACTAAGTCAAACAATGGGATGTACAACACGAAAAACAGTGAACTGATTCGCGCGTAAACAGCTACATTTTAATTGTGTGGTTCCAGAAGGGACAAAATGAGCAACAAACCTATTCACCGAACTCGGGAAAAGCTTAACCAAATTGATGGAAGAAACATAAGAACCTCTCTACAGAAACGTGTAGCTTTCTCGAAGTAAAGCTGCGGCGTCTCCGAAGAAAAAACCGGACGTGGGTAAATATGATATGTGTGATAAGAAGCAACATACGCTCTACTTACAAATAGGTCTAATGAAACAACCAGGCCCAGCGCCACAATATTAAGTCTCTCCACATTTTGCCCCTCCAAAGCAAATATCGTGCAATTAATGAGCCTAAACAGCACATGACAAACAGCCTGGCAAACAACCTGGCAAATAACAGAGATGTTAAAATTAACAGAATAGCGGATTGGTTCTTTTAAAACAAAGGTCAACCGCCCGTGAACGGAAGTGGCCTGTCAGTTGAGCAGACGTTCGTGGGGAGCCTGACGACGTGTGCATGGGAGTCTACCGAGGCCAGCCATTGACAAGCCATAGTTTAAATCTACCTAGTCCAGAATCTGGACTAGAAAGCTGATTGGCTCCTAATGACCTTCCAAGGGTTTTCTAATCTAAAAGACACGGCGATTGGCTTCTAAGAATAGAAGAAGCCTGTGAAATGTTTTTTGCTTGGTGTAGTGTTGATGGAGTTGGCGGACTTTCAGTTTGGAGTTTGTTCGCGCGCTGAAAGATTTGTAAGTAATCAAGATCTAGAAACAGCCATAACAAAAGTTCTCGAAACGTTCCTCTGACAGAGAGCCTGGAACAGGCTAATTGAGTTTGGTTCGGATATGAGTGGAGTGGCGTTTGGACCGGTTAAATTATCTAACTTAAGGCATCAGTGTACCCTAAACTCGACAATTTTGCAAAATATTAGTTATTGATATTCCCAAGTACATCTCATTGAGTTCTTTTAATTTCAAAAGGCTCTGCGAAAAAAGGTTTCTCCTAGACACAGTAGACAAAGTTATAAAGAAAAACGATTTTATGAATAAATTATCTCTAATTGGAAGTTGTCAACAAGTTGTCATGATCAATTAAAGTTCCATTAAAAGTCACGTAAAGCCAAAGTGGTGCATTTATTTCAAAACCTTCCAATTATTTCAAAAAACTCACGGAAAAACCATGCGACTGCTAACCGTCCATTTACATTTGTCCTGTATTCCCAAACACGCGTTGTTGTGTTTTCTAAACAGTTTTGAGTCGCAGCCGCTCCGTTTGAGCGCAGTTCGCCTTCGATGCTCCCAGTTTTCACAAAATGTATCCCAGCATTTTACGGCGCCATGTCATTATATTAAATCGTTAAATCTAATCTTAAAACTTATCTTTTTAAATTAGCTTTTAATATTTCTTAGATATTAATATGTTTGTATATTTTCAATAGTCGTATTAATAGTTTTTAGGTTGTTTATTGTTGTAATGCGCTTTTGATCCCCTAGCATGTTAAAAAGCGTACTATAAACGAATAAATTATTGTTATTATTTTTTTTATTTTTTGGCGCTTTGTAGATGCACGGCCGATTGTCCGGCTGAGGTTACGCACGCACTTCGCTGACATCCTTAATAGCCAACTATGTATACAGTGCAACTACTAATGATAAAAGGCGCTCTCACCTAGGCTCGATTACCAGCCGCTGTTCGGGAAATGAGCCTGCGCAGACACGAGAGAGCGGCGAAAATCGAGCCTACGTCTCACCCTGATACTCTCATTTCCGAAAGCATGGTTTTTCTTTTGTGGATTCACCGGTCAAATTTTCGTTGCTTCCTCCATCGAGCTCAGTTTTAGATCCCTTAGTTTTGGCCTTCGGCATCGTGAAGTTATTGCATCCAGTGCGTCCAAAACAGCGAGTGTAGCGGCGGAACAGAGAGCTTTGTTAGCCTGCGTAGCCACAGGTAGCCCAAGCTCTGCGCATCGTCAATATGACATTGCGTGATAGCGTTATTATAAGAGTTTGTATGGAAAATATATCGATCGCAAGGAATAGTTCAAAATGAGGGGAAAAATAATAAAATCTACTTACCTTTTCTTGTTGTGTGTATAACGTCTGTTTCATGGAGTTTAGAGGCGTTTTAGAGCAATTCTAGCGATTCCCCGCGCCCCCAAAAATTTCCTTCACGCATTCTGCGTTTTAGTTATTTGTTATTATTATCTTTGTTATCGGGGGGTTTTTAGCTTCTTTTGTGTATTGTTTATTGATTATTAATATTTGTTAGTTTAGGAAGACTGTAAGCAATGCAATCCAATGTAAAATGCAAAATCATTTCGTTAAATGTCAGAGGTTTAAGAGACCAGACCAAAAGAAGGAGCATCTTTCCTTATTTGAAAGATCAGAAAGCCGATTTCTATTTCTCCAAGAGACGTATTCAGATGCAAATGACGAATCAATGTGCCAAAGTGAAGGGGGGGGGGGGGGGTAAGATTATTTTTTCTGATGGGACACACCCTAGCAAGGGTGTTTGCATCTTATTAGATCCAACCGTAAACAGCAATGTGGAATACTTCTTTAGTAATAATACAGGGAGAATTGTTTTAATCAGCACGTATTTAGATGGCGTGAAAACTTCGTTATGCAATATCTACGCATCTAAGAACCGACAAGATCAACTAGAGTTCATCCAGGAATTAAACAATTGCATCGTTAACAAGTCCGAAATGACAAATATTATCATCGGAGGTGACTGGAACTGTACGCTAACAAAAAAAAGATTAAAAAGGCTGACCATATTGGAAACCTACACCTTTCAGAAATCTGCTACTAACCACTATGGAAACCTTAGATTTATTCGACATTTACAGAGCCCGCCATCCAAATTTACAACTTTTTTCATACGAATCTAAATCCTTACAGGTCAAGTCAAAGACTTTTTTATCGTGGCAAAATCTTTGGTAAAGTATGTAAGCAAAGTTGGAATTACCGTGTCGATTGCACCTGATCACTAAGCAATCTATTTGTGTCTGTCTTTGCCCGTGACGATCCCAAGGGGCCCTGGTTTCTGGAAATTCAACAATACCTTGCTTGATGATGAAGTCTATATATTTACAGCACGTATTCGCGAACTCGTACCTCAAATACGCGATAAGTATTCCTTCGATCAGGACAAGAAGAAGAAGCTATTCTAGGAATCATAATGAAAATGGAAATAAGAGAGAAATCTATTTCATTTGCAAAACAAAAATCAAGAGCACTTTCCAAAAGGGAGACTTGAATTTCCCAGCGACTTGATCACCTCGACAACTTTTAAATTCGTAACAGTAATGATCTGTTGAATGTTAATACCACTTTAAATGAATACGAAGCTTTAAACACAGAGCTCCATTCAATATATGATCGCAAAGGAAAGGCTGCAATGTTTCGATCTAAATGTAGGTGGATAGAAAAAGGGGGAAACCCACTAAATACTTTTTCAACTTGGAAAAAAGAAACTTCAACAGAAGGACCATTAATGCCGGAACTCAGAAAACAGGACGGAGTAAGAAAAGAAAGAGAAGTAAGAGAAGAAAAGGAAATCTTAAAAGTGATCCAGGAATTTTATGAGGACCTGTACTCCTCTGAAATATCCACATCGCAAGAACAATTTGACCTCTTTATCAGACATCTAATATTTCCAAAACTCTCGGAAGAAGACAGAGAAGAAATAGAAGGTCTTCTGACACTCGATGAATGCAAAAGTGTACTAGAATTATTTCAGGAAAACAAATCGCCAAGTGAGGATGGCTTCTCTGTAGAATTTTATAAGTACTTTTTCGATTCAGTAGGGGTTATCTCTTGGGAAGTCTCAACGCGGCTTATGAAGTTGGGAAACTGTCTATCTCGCAACGCCGTGGAGTAACCACAGTAGTCATAGAAAGTCAAAAAATCCCGTTACTGCCTAGGTAGGCCTAGGTAGGCCTAGGTAAATCATTAATATTCAAACTGCCTAGGTAAAAATGGGTTCCTCCATACTAATGAGGTTCCTTCCTCCATACTAATGAAGCGCCTAGGTGAATCATTACCATTCAAACTGCCTATAGGTAAAGTGCCTTCCTCCATACTAATAAACGTCGCTCTAGTACAATACAAACAATAAACTTGCCCGGTCTTGCCCGCTAATAGTGAACCCTGGTTGAAACATCTATTATGTGTTCAAAATAAAAGTGCCAATTTTAACGAAAGCCTCATTCCTTTATTCAACTTGAACTCGCTGGAAATTTGAAAACTTTGTTTATCGTGAAGATGGCTTTATTGACCAACGTTGTTGATCTTCAAACTGCTTCGAACGCTTGTTTAACTGTCCGTGATTGCGATACGTTGACAAGCGCAAATTTTTGAACACATAATAATTTCTAAGATTTTCGAAAGGGGGCTCTTTTAACCGCGATTGGTTCAGGTAGAATCTATCATGTTTTTATCTGAACTCTCAGCTTGCAGACAAGAGAGAAAGAATTAATTTTTAGCTGGTCGAGGTTTTCCGTCCCGTTAGTCATGCACTGAACTCTACTTTCAACCCTAGATTTGCGTACAAACTTCAATATGCTTGTTAAAAAGGGACAAAACAACAAGATCATAAATTTACATGACAAGACAGTGATATATACATCAAGATTCAAAAATATACATCAAGATTGGTATATATACATCAAGATTGGTATATATACATCAAGATTCGTGTATATACATCAAGATTCATATATATACAGCAAGATTGGTATATATAATAAAGCCATACATCAAGTTCGTATATATACATTAAGATTCGTGCAGTTCGGACATAAAGGAAAGCATGACCGCTGGATCGATTATCATGTTTTCAAACGGCGACCGAAAAATGGCAGCAAATGAGGAAGCCATCTTCTCCTTGCTTCGCCGTGTTTACAGAGCCATGACAGAAGAAATGACTCCAGCTAACAATGTTGAAGAAGATTTGTCGAGAGTGTTTTTTTTTCCCGTGTTGGTGCAGCCTCCTTTGTGCAATCCACGAGTGAATTATGGAAGCAATGGTAGTAGTGGAAAGAAAGGGAGATTAAGATCAAGTTCCTGTAAAGTAAAGTCAGCTAGAGAAAGCCTGAATAGTATCTCTTGTAAAGAACTGGGAACGATTGTAGAATACTAGGCCATGATTGCGTGCCATTAATCTCCTGCTACCGTAGTGTCGCAGTCCCGTGATCTACTCATGAATTACTAAGTCTGAATTAGTTAAGCGAATGCTGCTCACGGCAGTGCCCCAGTGCCGTAGTCGACGAATAACAAAGAGATACTATGCGTACTTTCTTTAGCTGAGTTTCCTTTCAGAAAGTTGATCCTAATCTCACTTTCTTTCCACTACTACCATTGCTTCCATAATTCACTGGTGGATTAAAGCAACCTGGAAAAGTTTAAATCGTCAAAATGACTTTAGAACGACTTTAGAACGACTCAGCTGCCACAAAGACTTCAAAATAACACAAGCACAGACTAAGGTAAGCTTCTTTTATTTAAATCTTTTACTACAAGTTGAATTTAGAGCGATTTTCGACAGAGAGATTTAGAAATATTACGCTGTTTTGTTATCAATTTGTTGAATAGTAAACCATCTCGCGGAATATCGTCTGATTTTAGCCGACGAGGCCGTAGGCCTCGTCGGCTAAGTATCAGACGATATTCCGCGCGATTTCGCAGGATAATTGTTAGATATATACGAATCGTGATGTATATATCACTGTCTTGTCTTGTAATTTTATGATCTTGTTGTTTTGTTCCTTTTTGACAAGCATACTCCAGCGGAGAATTCGAAACCCATGGGACTAGCTCTGTCATTAAAATGACAACAATAGAAGTTCACAGCGCTAATTAAATTGTCGACACGCGGCAATAAAATCTTTTTCGAACAACTTGTTTCTTATTTCTTCTGTCAGCACGCGACAATAAATATTATCGAGCAACACGTTTCTTGAATATTACTTTTATTAGCGAATACAAAATAATAATACACAGAAATGCATCGGCACTAAAATTACAACTGAACAAAACTGATCTCGAGTAAAGTATCAGGAAATCAATCGTCTTCATTGTATTGCGAGTACTTGTAAGGCGAGGTGTAAACGTCGAAATCGTCTAGAGGCTCTCTTCGGTTCATAGTCCAAGTAATTTACAAATTTGACAAACTGGGGGCGTTTACGCTTTCTAACTGGTGACAGCGATTCGACTGTGGGAGGGGGTGTCAAAACTGAAGGAGGGAGGGCGGGAGATGAGATAGAGGAAGAGGTTGCCATGGTAGATAAGGTTTGCGGGGCTGTCACTTGGGTTGGTGCTTGAGCTGGTGTCGCTGGTATGATTTCTGATGGTTCTTGAATGGGGTTTGGCGCTGTTAGTACTTCGCCTGTTAGTACATCCGTATTTGGTTTGACTCTTGGGGTTGGGTGAATATTAATGCTTCAGGTATTAAAGATTTGAGCTGGTGTTTATAGTTTAAAAACTTGTTTTGCACCTGCATGTACTACTTCGCTTTTTGGTCCTCTCCTAGGTTTGTACGATACAGGAGATTATCCATATTATTCTGAATGCGTTGGATCTCCGAAATTGGAGGGGGCGCCATCAGAGTTTGTTGTTTGAGGTACTGGAGCAGTTCTTCGGAAATTCTATTCTCTTCGAATCCTTTGTCGAATCTTTCAATCTATCAAGAGAGTCGTTCATCCCAAATCCTTGGGTCTTACCATAAATGCTCACCTCTCTTGGGGTAAACATGTTGAAGAGATTTGCAAGAAAGTCTCTTCAGCTATAGGCGCCCTAAAACGCGTGCGGCCGTTTATATCCAAAGAAACTGCAATTCTAATTTATAACACCTTAATTATGCCTTATTTTGATTACTGCAGCCCCGTCTGGGACTGTTTGAGTGCTTACTTGAGTGACAAGCTCCAAAAATTACAGAATCGCGCAGCCAGAGTTATTACTAAATCATCCTTTGATGCGAGCTCAAACCACCTTCTTTCCACCCTCAACTGGGAGAAGCTATCTCTTCGCCGAAAGAAACAAAAAGCCTTAATGATGTATAAAACCATGAATGACCTTGCTCCGGAATATCTACAAAGTCTTTTCTCTCAGCGTCACTCTGCTTACAACTTAAGAAACTCTGCGGGAAGGCTGACCCTGTCCAAACCAAGCACCAATTATTTGAAACGAAGCTTCTCTTACAGCGGGGCCATGCTATGGAATAACTTGCCCAAAAACTTAAAAAATGCTGCATCCGTTGAGCATTTTAAGCGAAATATCAAGAAGGTAGCTGATATATCGGATTCCCACACGGCAATCATGTAAAGCAGTTGTAATTAGTCTTAGTTTTTAACTTAGCTTAACTGATGATTTTCCGTGAATAAATAAAGATTTACATACATACATACATTTCTTCGCCGGGTAAAACATTTGCTCGCAATCTGCATCTACCTGGAGTTGTTGGCTTGAGATCTACAAAAAGATAATCATATGGTCTTCGCACTGCCTCTTCGTACTCTTTGATAAACCAAGCAGTTTCACTTGGATACATTTGTTTGGCTAGACTCAAAATTTGCAGTTTATCCCGATGATTCTTGAAAAGAACCAAGTAATGACTGTTTTAACTGATGCTTCGGTTGCCTTTGCCTTGATGGAACAGATTTTCCACAATGTAAATAACGCTTAGATTTCGGTGATGCGATCCTTTTGTAAACATGTTCACGATCCGATTATCTTTTCCGGCTTCAATCATTTGGTCGTCAATGACAATCAGGTTGCGTATGTTGACATCTAAATAGGAATCATTTTCCACAGATTTCGGGATCCCTTTGACAAATTCGATTGTTGGTATCATCAATAATTGCGTGTAGGCGTTTTGCCACTGTGAATAACACCAGATTATTCTATCCGGTGGTTGGTCGAGCACGCTTTGATCTTGTTGTAACATTGATTGTACCCAGACAGTTTTTTCCCGAACCGGTCATCCCTGTAACCATGCATGTAAATGGATGAACCAATTGAAACCGCTGACACTTTTCTTGTGACATCGGTATGGCTGGAGCAAGACTGGAATTACTGTGTTTTCTGTTCATATGTCTTTGCAAATTATTTTTTCTAGAAAAATCCTTTCTCCTAAGCGCTTGACTTACGCCTTTTGGAGTTTCCTCTTTAGTCTTTTCCTCGTTTTTCACTGATTTTAAGTTTCGTTGGCTGTTCCTATATTCCAAAGGGAACGTTCCTCTAGTATCGACTGTTGCTCGTTTTTGTGTTCCTATTGACTACAAGAGGACCAGAGTTTTTGCAAGGTAGGAACAAAACGTTCACTCTAGTGTAAAAGAAGAACATTTAGTTCCGAATTCCCAACTGTACATGGACCACATTGTTCCCAAATTGGTCATTTAGGACTGCTTTGTTCCGAGTTCCTATCTGTAAATGGAACACATTGTTCCCAAATTGGTCATTTAGGACTGTTTTGTTCCGAGTTCCTATCCGTAAATGGAACACATTGTTCCCAAATTGGTCATTTAGGACTGTTTTGTTGTGAATTCCTATCTGTAAATGGAACACATGGTTCCCAAATTGGTCATTTAGGACTGTTTTGTTCCGAGTTCCTATCTGTGAATGGAGTGCATGGTTCCTAAATTAGTGATTGGGGAACACACATCGGACCATTTTGTTTCGCATTCCTATTTGAAGCAAACAATATGGCGCGCACAGCCCTGCTTGGGCAAGTTTGATTGCATCTAACTGTCATGAATTTTGTACAATATTAATGCTTTGCCAAATACAAACATATATGCAGTTCCATTATTCGTCATCGGTTCCCGTTGGCCAAATGTTCTTAAAACGGCAAAATGAGCAAGACGTGCAAAGTCAATATTGGTCGGATATTGATGGAGCGTCACCAAAACCGAAACGCCTTCACTTAGAAAAGGATGAAACTAACAGTTTGTATCACTGCCCAGTACAAGAGTGTGACCATGATGGGTTTCAGAGTCAGAGGGCTGCAGAAAACATGTTTACACCAAGCACAGTTGGTTCTTTTACTTTGACGAAAAACTCAATTCGAAGGAAACCACAGATTCGCTAAAGGTAGCAAGCAATGTTTCAATAGAGAGCACAATTCAACATCAAACAAGTGAGACCACAAAGCATGCCGTAAAGTTCCTTCCCTCCTTTTCATTATCGTGCGACATTGGCGAAGTATTTACGAAATGGCCGACTGGAAGTGGTGGCGGTTACAAGAAAGATCGTGCAGCTCAACAAATAGTTACAAGATGCTTTAAGTTCCTTAGATTTTGTTGTGAAGACGAGGAAGATTTGACTTTTGACGTGGTGGACTTTAGTTTGTGTTCTCCAAATTTGTTGTTCAAGTTTGTCGACTACTTACAAGACGAATGCAAGCTCGGCCATGGTGGGCGTCTGGGCTACATAGATGCTATTTCTGAAATGATCGACTTCAGGAAACTTCATGGCGCATCAGAGGCAGTCTTCCAAAAGTTCTCTGCAACAGAGTTGTACCTCAAAAGAGCGCGAAAGACACAAGATGTGGACACAAGATTTAGACATTGGGACACTGGAAGCAAGAGGCCACTGGGCAACAATGGAAGAGCTGTTGGAGGTCGTGAAATTCCATCTGCCGCGCAACGAAAATACCGTGAAGATTTGCAAATCGAGTCCAGCTCAGGTGAGCCCCTCAGACCTGACAATTGCCACGAAGTTTGTAGCCATGTATCTGTTCATCAAAGTGAAGGGGTCACGTCCCATGATTTATCAATATTTCACGGTTGACATGATTGCTACAGCTAAAGAAAAGGGGGGATTCATTGATCAGAAAACGTTCAAGACTGCTGGAAAGTATGGATTTGATTGATTTGTAAGTGCTCAATGGTTGCATCTCGTACGTTAGACCTTTGCTTAAACCCCAGTGCGATTTCGTTCTTGTCAACAGAAATGGCGACCAACATGGTAAATTGGGCGAGATCATGAGCAAACTGGTGTTTGGAAAGTACATCCATCCCACGCACTGTCGCCAAATTGTTGAATCGCAGAGCCTCAATCAGCTCACTAGCGAGGAGCAGAGGATTTTGTCGGAAGACCAAAAACACAGCTTTGCTGTTACTGAAGTACACTATCAAAAGCAACGATCCCGAGAAGTCGCTTTGAAGGGTCACGAGTGCTTACAGAAACTTCAAGGTGCCAAGGGCTCAGAAGTGGACAAGGACATCCACGCGAGACTCGGAGATTCAACTTCCAACGGCGTGCCCTCTGTGCAAAATATCATCTCCTCCCCCAAGAAAGATACCCTGCCTAAAAGAATCTTGCGTTCTCAGAGTAACATTCGTCATGTTTTGAAATTCACAACTGAAGAGGACGATTTTCTCAAGAAAGGGATAACTAAGCACGGGTCTGGACAGTGGACTGCTATCCTGAAAGACCATAATTTCAAATTTCAAGACGGAAGAACGGCGGACTCCCTAAAGAAAATGCCGCTGGCGTGAGAAGTTTGTGTAAGTTTATTACTATGTTTTTTGCAGTATTTGCAAATAGTTACAGTAAGATATGTTACAAGGAAAAAGCTAGAGACGGAAGAGACAAGACCAACCAAAGTCTAAAAACACTCAGTTGTTTGAGTTTCTGATTAGCTATATCTCTTATGGAACTCTGTAAAATGTATCTGCATTAACATATACCAAAGCTCCAGCGACTCAAAGAGTTGCCTAAAACATTTCGAGAAAAACTAAATGACATACATATAGATATCCATTTTACTTTAAATTTACAGAATGTAAATTAAGCACTCTAATATTGATTCCTTACCGCTCTTTGCTTACATATATTCTCACTCGACAAATGACCTCGACTAAGTGATAGCAAAATATTTATACAAATGAAACACTATTTACGCAAGTGTCCTTGTGAAAGGAAAAAGCTGGAGATTTTTTTCTGTCCCCTGGACAACGGACTCTGGGTCAGACGCGATCTTTTTCTCTTGTTTGTGGCCAGCGGGATGGGTGATGGTGGGCACGGAAAGTCGATCGAAGGAATGTAGGAGGGCGTTTTTGGTTTCTGCGAGATGCACGTTTCGTCATCGTCTTCTTCCTCGTTATGGTCTTCGGCGCCCTTCTCGCTTTCCGGCGGGGTGAACATTAGAGAGACACTAGTGCTGTTGTCCTCGGCAACTCCACTATTACGGGCAGGGGAGAAAACACATCTCTTATGAAATCAACGCAGGACTTATTTACTAGTCCCCGCTCCAAACACATCTTCTTTCTTTCCTTTAGAGCTTCTTGCCGTCCGAGCGTTCCATGGTTCACGTGGAACAAACGCAATTTGTTGCTGTTAATTTCTAATAGAATCGTCAACGCGGCTCGCATTTCGGCGTCTTCTGTCCGCTCAAGCCGCCTGTTACATTCTGCCATCTCCGTTTGTTTCTCGTGTTTTCAAATGCGATTTGATGACAAATGACAAGTGAGTAACAGTGTTAGAAGTGGTGGATCACTGTTGCCACAGTAATACGATACGACCTAGCAATGGTGTGATTTCGCAAAGAATCCGACTTCAATAAAAACGATGTGATTAAGAGGAATATTATGCCTGCACGATGAAGCTGTTTCCAAAGAGAAATCGAAGCACACAACCCGCTGGCATTAGCAAAGTAACACTTGACCGACATAAGCCTGCTATCTTGGTCAAGATAGTTCTGTGAAGTGTGCAAACAATGTAAACAAGGCTATAATTGTACCCACCCAATGGCGCTTGTTTTTCAAGAATTAGTCAAAGGAACAACCGAGATGTATGCTGCATTTTTATCACGATTTAGGATCAAACTTGTTGATGAAGTTCAAAAGTGATGCTATCGTCAAAGTTATTTACCACGGCCCTTTTTGTTTGTTTATGTATTTGCTTTTTTGGCCTTGTTGTGGTTGCCTTTTGCAGCGTAAAACTAAAATTAAATATGCCTGCTATCTCAATCAAAGTATTTCTGTGATCGATTAGTGGTGGGCACGATAGCTACAAAACAAAAAATTTAATTAAACGCTTTGTCACGAACATGGCATCCATGCAAGAAAAAGCAGTATTTCTGTGGTCTACCTGGAAAGTTCCTACATGTTTGCAGAAGGCTTGACTTGTTTTCAAAGAAATCGTCGCTTTCCGCACTCATAAAAATGAGCATCCAAAACACCTGAGTTAAACCATTCATCCCAACAAGTAACTGACACTGACTTCGTTATCTTTATGAATTCAATCAGCAGTCAGTCATTTCTGCAAGTTTTAGAACAGAAATTCATGTCTCCGGAAATTCCGTGAAATCCGCCGTTTCCGTTTCCGTTGGGATTCCCAACCGCAAGTTCACGAGTTATATGCAATAAAAAAAATGCGGTTGGGAATCCTTTCTGCGATAGAGGGCCAGACTGCTAACATCTTGACTTTGCGAACGGGACTTTGAGCGCGATGCTCAACGAGTTTGCTGGAATTCGAAAAGTATCTGATGAGTCTCTTGGCCGAGACTAAACGCCGCGTCATACCAGCCACGAAATTGACTTTCAACTTTGGTCGTAAATTTAAGTGGGATTCCCTGTCAAAATTATAAAATACTGGTGCCTGTCATCTTTAACTCATTTTAAGACCATGCCTCGCGTAGTAAAGAACAATCTCCCTTTCCTTCATCTCTTAACTTGTTGCCCAGAACATCAGCGTCAGCTTCTTCTAGAGACAGCCATTCCAGAACAGATACACGCATTACTTCAGATTCTTTTTAATATACGTCATGGAAACATACCGGTCTCTAAGGAAGTGAAGCGCAACTTAAAAAAGCATATACATGCCCTTGTTAGTCTCGTTGAATCAAGTGTTCCTTACAAGATTTAGAAGCAAACCCTTGCTGAAGAAGGTGGAGGATTTGCTAATCCCAGTTCTAATTAGCATAGGGACCCTAATATTATAAAACGTCGCAACCTAGTCTGTAGACGTTAAGGAGTGCTGATCAATATGAAGAGAAGAGTCGACTGGGATAAAGAGGAAGAGAGTGATTATGAAGACACCTGCTCAAGTGAAAACGAGGAAAGCGATAACGAAGAACCTTGAATTAAAGATGTTTTAGATGGTCTGTCCAAACTCGTTTCCCAACAAAAGGCCTCCGAACTATTACACAGCATGGCGGCTTCCAAAGATGTCTTGTTTTGGACACCTCGCGGACAGTTACTCCGAAACCAGCAAGAAATACCTGTTCAGAGCTGGTCCAGTATGTGTACTCCCCCAAAACGACGATGTTGTTAAACCCTACGCCCTCAAACCATTTATAGATGGGTTGGCAGAGTTAGGAATCGATAAGCGTTTGATACAGAATAAGAGAATTTTGGCAGAACTCTTGGAAAAAGAACAAGCCTATCGCGATAGACAGTAAGGCTGGTGATACAGAAGTGGTCTCCGAAAGCAGTGATAATGAAAATGACACACAGACAGCCACTGAATGTAGTGAACATCAAGAATCAGAAAACGCAGATCTGGAACCAGAAGGAAATTCAGAGATTTTGCTTAAAGGAAAAAGCCCTTGCTACTATTGCAACGGAGAGAACGTTTACGAAACAGCAGTAGTCAAATGCTCTAGATGTTTCTGGCATGATGTTTATAGGATTTGTCCGATATGTGCACATCAAATTCCTGTTGATTGTAAACACTTGACAGATGGATTTATTTGGTGCGCTGACTGCCACGCGGTAAAACACATTGATTCAAAAACTTTACAAAAGGACTCACTATCTTCCAAACGAAGATGAAGACGATTGATTTCCTGATACTTTACTCATAAACAGTTTTGTTTAGTAATTTTAGTGCCGATGCATTTCTGTGTATTATTATTTTGTATTCCCTAATAAAAGTAATATTCAAGAGACGTGTTGTTCGATAATATTTATTGTCGTGTGTTGACAATTAATAAGCACTCCGAACTTCTATTGTTGTCATTTCAATGGTAGAGCTAGTCCCATGGGTTTCTCCGTTGGAGAGTTTGTATGCAAATCTAAGGTTGAAAGTGGACTTCAGTGCATGACTAACGGAGCGGAAAACCTCGACCAGCTAAAAATTAATTCTTTCTCTCTTGTCAGCAAGCTGAGAGTTCACATAAAAACATAATAGATTCTACCTGAACCAGTCGCGGTTAAAAGAGCCCCGTTTCGAAAATCGGAGAACGTTTTCAAAGAAAGCTAGAGAACCTTAGAAATTATTACGTGTTCAAAAATTTGCGCTTGTCAGCGTTTCCCAATCACGGCCAGTTAAACAAACGTTCAAAGCAGCTTGCGGATCATCGGCGCTAGTGAAAGCAATATTCAAGGGAATGAACGTTTCGAAAATCGAACAAAGTTTTCAAATTTCCAGCGAGTTCAAGTTGAATAAAGAAATGGGGCTTTCGTTAAAATTGGCGCTTTTATTTTGAACAGATAATAGAGTTTTTCAACCAGGGTTCACTATTTGCGGGAAAGTTTAAGCGAGTTTATTGTTTGTATTGTTCTAGAGTGACACTTATTAGTATGGAGGAAGCCACTTCATTAGTTTTGAGGAAGACACTTTATTAGTATGCAAAACGCATTTTACCTAGACAGTTTGAATATTAATGACTTACCTAGGCCTACCTTGGCCTACCTAATCAGCAACAGGGATAATTACTATAACTACTAACCACTCTTATCCCCAAGGTTGATTCGGATTGGAGACCAATAACATTGTTAAATACTGATTATAAAATTGCATCTAAAGCCTTAGCCTGCGAATGCAGACGTATTTCCGGCTGTCACTGGTCCAACCGGAAATACGTCTGCGTTCGCAGGCTACTAAAGCCTTAGCTAGACTGATTGAGACAATTCTTCCAAAACCTGTACATCCAGATCAGACAGGCTCATGAAGGAGCGTTATGTAGGTGAGAATTTAAAACTCATCAGTAATGTTCTTGAATACACTAACAATGAGGATTCAACGGGAGTCTTGGTTTCACTTGACTTCAGGAAAGCATTTGACACTTTGGAATGGCCATTGATAAAAAGCGTACTGAATCTTTTTAATTTCAGGACAAGTGTAAAGCGGTGGACTAGCATCTTTTACACTGATGTTGAAAGTGCAGTTCTCAACAACGGGTTTGCAACGAATTGGTTTAAGCCAACAAAGGGAGTCAGACAAGGCTGCCCCCTGTCGCCCTATCTTTTTATTTTGGACGCGGAAATACTTTCCAATAAAATCTGCCAGAGTATGCTGGTTAAAGTAATAAATATTTATGGCAATGAAGTTAAAGTGAGCCAATTTACAGATGACACTAACCTCTTTTGTGAAAATATTACTTCGTTTGACAATGCTCTCCGTTTAGTTAATGACTTTGCGCCAGTTTCTGGTTTAAAACTCAATGTCAAAAAGACCAAGGGGCTTTGGTTGGGTAAGTGGCGTAGCAACAGAACGACACTGTTGCAACTTTTGTGGCCACGCGATCCTGTTAAAATTCTGGGTATATACTTCTCTTACCACGACAAAACGAAAGAAACGACTACCCCATATTCCTGTCACGGCGTTTTCACAGACCGATCTATTTTTAGTTTGAATTTACGTCTAATTCAGATCCCCACAGGAACTTCAATGACCAATTACTATCACAAGTACGAACTAATGTTGACATGTCGACATAATGTCGACATGTTCACGTGAGGCCGCATTGTTTTATCCCTACCGAAGCGTTCTCGTGTAGACTGGAACTGGCCTATTTTGCGAGAACAATATCTAAAAATTGACTGGTCTGTAAAAATGCCGCTGCATTGGCTTATTATGGGAGTTGCAGGCTCCTAGTAATGGGCGACGAAAGTTGTGTTAAAAAAGTGCTAATGTTCCTATAATAAAAGGAAACGAGACATTTCGGGAATAACCCCTTCGTCAGTCGATGAAGGGGTTATTCCCGAAACGTCTCGTTTCCTTTTATTATAGGAATATTAGCACTATTTTAACACAACTTTCGTCACACAGTAGTTCCAAGTGCTACACAGCATCAGTTTAATTATCCTAGTAATGGGCTCCTACCTGGATATGTGGAGCTCAAGGAGCCTCACCCTATTTGGGAAAGGTTTGATGATTAAATCTTTAAGATTGTCCCAAATACTGTATTCAGCATCTAACACCAATGTGCCAAAAGATGCTATCACAACTGTTAAAAGGAAACTCTTTAGTTTCCTTTGGAACAAGAAAAAGAGAAGGCCTTTACCAAGATTACGATAAAGGTGGTATTCGTATGACCAATGTAGGTCTAATGTTAAAGGCCATGCGTTTGGCATGGATACATCGAATTAGAATTCAGTACCCAATTTTTCCCTAAGAAGACTAGGTGGCTTAAACTTCCTACTGCGTTGTAATGATGATGTGACTTTGCTTAATTCCAAATTACCTGCCTTCTATAAAGACATGCTCTCCTTCTTCGATGATCTTAAAAATCTCTATAATTATAATCTGGGCCAATTAGTTTTATTTAATAACCGGGAAATACTAATACACGGCAAGCCTTTTTTCATCCAAGAGTGGTTTTCAAAAGGGGTTATCTTCGTAAGTGACTTGTTAGATGAGCAAGGTCAGTTACTCTCATAGGCTCTGCCTAGGTGTAAGAACCTGTGAAACTCACAAGTGACGTAAAACAAAGAAAACAAAGAAGTCAACATAATAGACCCTAACCCTAACAATAGCTACAAAACAAAGACAAAGTTAACAGGTTCCTACACCGAGGTAAACCCCTCTAATACCAAGCCTTTAAAGCGAAATATAAATGTGAAACTAACTTCTCGAATTATTATCAAGTTACAAGTGCTATTCCAGACAGTTTACTGGCCAAGGCAGAGACCAATACCGCTTTCCAAGAGCATCTTTCTACAAAACCGCTCAAGTTTCCATCTTGATATTTCAACTATGATAAACTTTGAAACTGCCAAGGTAAAGGATTTGTACTGGTTCTTGAACAAGCAAGTTAATAACGGTCCACATACTGGACGAACTAAATGGAGTAAATATATTCCAATATGTACAAAACAATGGGAAAAACATTTTATATCGATTAAACAGGTTTCCAGAGAAAATAAGCTGAGGAATTTCAGTTCAAATTTCTCCATCGAATTGTTGTAACTAAAAAAACAGTTCTGTAGATTTGATATTAAAGAAGAAAGTGAATGCCTATATTGTGGAGAACAAGACTCGATAAAACATACCTTTTTAGACTGTTTTTTTACCAAAGATTTCTTGTCAAAAGTGGTGCAATCGTTCAACAACTGTAATCAGTCTTCTTTTAAATCAACAAATCAAGAATTTTTATTTGGGATTATTTCCAATCCTGCCAACAAAGAACTTCTGAAAAAAATTAACTACACCTTGCTTTTTGCTCGCTATTTTATCTATACAAATAAGGTAAGGTAAAGGTAAGTCTGCATGCGAGCCAAGTGGCCCATCAGGCCGGAGCTTATCCCGGTTTCCTTAGCATTAAGCGACTAGGAGTATTTCTACTCCCCCCTGGATGGGATGCTAGTCCATCGCAGGGTTACCCCCCCAGCATTAAATTCGCCGGTACCCATTTATACACCTGGGTGGAGAGAGGCAATGTGAGAGTAAAGTGCCTTGCCCAAGAACACAACACAATGTCCCCTGCCAGGGCTCGAACCCGGACCGCTCGATCGGGAGACGAGTGGACTAACCATGAGGCCACCGCGCCTCCCACATACAAATAAGTTACACGATAATTCTCTTCTGATGACAGATTTTGTCAGCAAAATCTTCTCTAAGTACAGGCTAGAAAATTTAAACTAAAATTTACATGTAATGATGTTCCTGTTTTGGTCTTAAATCTCTCTCCTATTTTTATTTACCATAGCTTATGGCTGTATAAATTTTGCAACTGTTTAAATTGTAATCTATTGCATTGTATTGTACATGGGTGCATGTGTATTAATAAAGGTTATATTTTCAGAAAAAAAAACAAAAACAAAAATTGGCTCGGTGTCTAGATAATGATGTAGACTTTGTTCGAGTTTTTTCATTCGACTTTAATAAAGCCTTTGACATTGTCTTTCACAAAATTGTCTGCGAAAAGTTGAAGTCCACGATAATCTCAATCCATGTATCATCAACTGAATTATCAGTTTCCTTGATAACCGCAAACAGAGAGTAGTGGATGGAAAGATTAGTGATTATGTTGATATTAACGGTGGCCACTTGGGCCACTTTTATTCTCTCTCAGGATGGCGAACGATATAAAGCTAGTTGATTCAAACAACGGGATCTCGAAATATGCTGATGATATCACTATTAGTGTACCTGTTAGAAGGAACTCAGGCACAGCGCTCGCAGAAGTTAAGAACGTTGAGAGCTGGGCAGCCAACAATAGGATGTCTTTGAATTTGTCAAAAACGTGGGAAATGCTACTGCGTAGTAGAACTACTAAGCCTGCTCCTCCTCCAGTGCTTGGGAATAAGCGGAAAGAGCGTTTGAAACCTTTGGGAGTTACTTCAGTTCCATGAAAATCCTTGTAACTGAGATCTTCATAGTGATAGTTAACTTCTTTAAAGCTGCTATTCGACTGTATATTCCTAGGGTATGCAAGTATTATGGATACTCTAAAGAACTGCTTAGCAAACTCTTCGACTCTATAATAATGTCATTATTTCTGTGTGGATTAGAAGTGTAGGGCTCTGTGTATCAAAATTTTAATCGGATCGACACCTTTGCTCGACGAGCCTATAGTTTTAGCTATACAAGTAAGATCATTTTGATTTCTGATGTAATTTCGAATAGGGACAGTGATCTTTTCAACAGAATCACAAGTGACACTGGTCATGTATTATATACCTTGCTCCCTCCCAAACGTAATAGGGTTCTTAGAGAAAGGGGTTATGACTTTATACTTCCTATATTAAAAAATGACAAATGGGCCTTAGCAAAAAGATGTATTTTTAAATTTATTCTTTAAGAAAGTCCGGACGCGAAAGCAATATACTATACGGTACGTATTTTGGGATTACCTCAAGTCTCTGTTAATTAAATCGTCAAACTGAAGAGAGAAATATTTTTAATAACAGTCTGAAAAGATTTTCATTCCGTTTAATCTCTCTTAAAATACGTAGTCTGTTTCTCCGATATTCCTTTTTTTAGAAACATTTTATACATAACAATTTGTTTACCGTTTCATTGTTTCTTTCTAACACTACCTTTTATAACTAAATATGGATAATTTAACAAATAATTGCCTTTTAAAGGTGTACTCAGAGAACAATAAGCCGTA
The DNA here is from genome assembly GCA_022496165.2 of Catalaphyllia jardinei. Classification (NCBI taxonomy): domain Eukaryota; kingdom Metazoa; phylum Cnidaria; class Anthozoa; order Scleractinia; family Caryophylliidae; genus Catalaphyllia; species Catalaphyllia jardinei. The sequence goes on along the minus strand of CM042747.1, from coordinate 33,621,165 downwards.
AAAAAAATATAATTCAACTATATGACAGGAAATCACAAAGCTTACTTTTAATTGAACCAGGTACACAATAATTGAATTTTGTTCATTTCTCCAGGGTCTAAGAAATGCCAGCCGTTTGGCTTTTAGCCTGGTTCATGAACGTACGAGTTCACGTATGAGTTAACGTTTAATTTAACGGGAAGAAAATGACAAAGAGAAAGTCGCAAATAATGTATTAACTTGTAGTTTGACTTACCTTGGTGTCTGTTGTGCGATGTTTCACTGAACGGAAAAAACAACTGCTGGCCTTGTAGATAGTGAGTCGAAGGGACATAAAATCCTGTAGGCCTCGAGATAACACCGAATGCAGATGGAACAAAGGCGGGACGCTCCGATTTGGAGTATAACCTTGAATCCCCTTGCATTTGTAACAGGGAACTGGCTTGTAACCGCAAATGGGACTCGCGTGGTTTTTGGCATGTAAGAGAAGCCTGGCAAACAGGCGCACTGTTACTGTCCTCCACGCAGTTTGGGTACGGACAAGAGCAGTAAGAACGAAATGAAGACTGGTACACACTGCCTGGCTGCATTTTGCACACGAAAGGTACCAGCTTACTTTAGTCAAGTAAAGGGTGATGTAAGAAAATAAGTATTTTGTGATTTTCTCTAACGAGTGCTTTTTGAGTATCTAAGTGGAAGGTAATCGAGTAACCGTATTTATCGAGGAGCGTCGCCTGACAACTAGAAAGTTCTTACAAACACGCTAGCAACTTTTTTAATACAGTTATGAAAAACACGGCAAGGAACACCATTGCAATACATTTACTTTGGTGGAAAATGGCTTTAATGAAAATTATGAATGCATTAGTTCTCGGAAGCGATCTTGAAGTATTCAGAAACGTGAACTGTTGCGTTTCAAACACGCACACTTTACAGCTGTGAGTGTGCACTATAAAGGACAATTTGTTTGTAATTTTATGTTTGTCCATATACCTTGTCGTTGGCTTTAACATTGACCATTAGTGTAATGTCCCAATTCAAGTTCTGCAATGGGACAAACTAATTAAACACAAAGAACCAAAGCGAATAAAATCATAAAGAGTTAAAACTGAAAGTATTTCAAGTGCCGTCGTTTTATCCCATACTTAACCTATTTACTTCCCGAAAGAAATCACACGAGACTAACCAGAATATTATTTCAGGAAACCCCAAAGTGCTTGCAGCACTAGTGCAGAATTTCAACTACCGTAATAGATCGTCTTTTGGTCCTTATTCATGTCTGCTGGTCTCTTCACTTTGAAGCAGGCCGATATTATAGTGCAAGGTATGTTCAAATGATTACTGACAAAGACACTACAATTTTTATAATTCGTGCGGACAAAAACACGAACTGTTTTCTTTTGTCATATAGATAAACAAACGAACGCTTGTTTAATCTTTGTCACAGTTTTATGACTTTGACTAGGTTCACTTTTCAGGTTTGAGTGAGACTTTTAGCCCTTTTAGTTTTCGCAAATGAATAATTTTCAGCCATTTGTTGGCCCCTTATCACGTTCCCTTTACGTCTTTAAGTCAACTTTATCAAGGTATTATTTCGAAATCTCTGCGTTTATCGGCCTTTCTTTCAGCACAAAGGCATTGAATAAAATAAATCAGCAGAATGCATTTTTTTTCTCTTATTAGCATGTAACGTATCACTTCAGGGAGACAAGTGATTCAGTATTGTACATGAAATAATTACTTTTTTTCACGTGGTTATAAATTCCGTTTTGTGATTAATGTTCAAAATGAATTACAGGTTTCTGTTATTAAGATTTAGAGTGAACATGAATAATACCTAATTCCCAAACAAATTAGGAATTATACCTTTATTCCACAATGTGTTTCATTCGTTCGAGATGAGCGATAAAACTTATATAAATATAACCTTGTAATAAAAGGAAAATGTTTGTGTAATCAAATAAGGAAAAAGAATAATGCTTGAAAATGAGAGGAAAGTTGCTTTGAGCGAAAACAAATCTAGACAGGGAGGCGGTAGCCCGGGCGACTTAATTTTCTCAAAAGAATGTGTCATTGTGTATGACAATGGAAATTACGGAGCTAAATGCTTCAATTATACCGTTCGAAAGTTTAAACTGAAACTCTGAAACTCCCACAAAGACAAAACTTTTCAATATACAATAACACGACCAGTATAAGACAGGAACAAAGCTCTCACAATACAGGGATTCAAAACAAAGGAAAAAATAGGTTCACTTACCACACGTAATTTTAAAATCTGAGCGGGAGATATTTTATTCACAAGACTATTAAAAACTGATTATTAGAGATTAGAGCAATAAATACAAAACGGAATAAAGCGAGGATAACTGATATCGCCGATAGGAAAAAAGAAAATAGAGAGGCATTATGTGCGATGAACGTTCATTTCATTAGCATTTCATGGAAGTTTAATCAGCATCGTTACCTCCCCTGCATCATCAAGCGAAATCTTGATTTTTATTCTATTTCAAAGCGTACAAGACACGGTTTTCTAAGAGATCGAAAGAGATCGGCTGTCAAAACTATTAACCTTCTGTCTGCAAGTCCGTGGACCTTCAAATACACTTTTAACCAAACGCGCTTTTAGCCAGAGCCGTCTTTCGCTTGGTTGAAATTTGCCAATTCCAATTATATAACAAATACTATCTTTAGCACAAAGAAATATCTGATTATCACAAGCAAAACAGAGTGCTGTCTACTTAGATTCCGCAATGAAAATGGCCCATATGCACTCTGCTTTCCAAGGAGGACACGATACTGCCATTAAAGTAAATCTCATATTTTCGAACGTCTATTAGTTTTTGTTTCCCATGTTATGGTTTGACCTCCAACTTGTCAAAAACCTCCTCCCGTAAAAATTGAAAAGTGTGATAATACTAGTACATCTATCTGAATTTTTGCAAGTTGTTTTGAAGTCTAATAAGTGCAAAGACATTAATTTAACGTTGGTTTAACTTTTATTTAGTTCGCCTCCTGATAAGTTGTTTTTCATGAATATCCTTTCATGATTTCAAGATAGAAGATCTGTGACGGCTGCACGATCAGAAATGCTTAAAAAGGCTTCATCAAAGTCAAGAAACAGTACTTTTCAATTACTCTAAAGAGAGTGACTCGGTAAGCAAGGATATCGATTTGTTCTTGTTTATCGCCCGATGATTGAACGTTTGTAGATTGAATTAATTAGTATCTCTATGCTGGGTTATGAACTCCTTTTTAATTCCCAAGCTCTCTATTTCCTACCGAGTAGGGCAACATCATAGTTTTCATTATTTTTAAAATAGAAAGCTGCTAAAAACACCTCAACCCTATCCCCCGCCCCAAGAAAAAACAATGAAATAGGAAAATTGGACAACAGAAACCAGGTAAGGTGAGTATATTTTCTTTATTTCATATAAAATGGTAACATTTTATTTCGTTGCGGAGGATAATTTTAAGCTCCACCAAAAGCATATCACCTAAATCTGGGTGATATGCTTCTGGCTCCATATAATGTCTTTTAGAGCATTCAAATTCTCAACGGCCTTAAGTGTAATAAAACAGTGCACACTTCAGGTGGTCAGAACTCACTCAATAGGCCTGCATAATTCATTAATACTAATTTGATCGATTCCACGAATCGTGAGTTTGCTCAGTTTGAGACGTCAGTGGTTTAACTGATTACAAGTTCAGTTTACAGAGAACAACAAGTGCGTTCGGATGTTGAGGATGTCTTCCCAGAATACCGTTAATGAAAAAAAACTGCAGCCGAAATGAAGGGTTCCTTTTCATTTTTGTAGGATTGCGCTTGCTCTTTTGCTATTTGTGCAAGGAATTTTGGTAAGACTTCTCATATATCAACGAAAATTTGTTTGTTGAGCTTAGACGAGGTGTTACACTAAGCATAATACAATTGTGTAGTTAAGAATCTTCGTTATTCAACTTTATTTTGGAATTTGCATCTGTTACGAGTTCGTTGTTTGAAGTGGCAGGTCTAAACAGAACAAAGTGCAGTCTAAACAGAACGCAGGGATGTCGGAACAGCAACAAGGTTATTTATTCCACACGAACGTAGTAATTCCATACAAAACTTCACAACAAGCACACGCTAGGCTTGTAAACTATACTTCGACCTCCGTCACTTTTATAAACACAGCCTCCGCCAGATATCCACATAACCTCTCTGTTACACTTCAACAAACACGACCTCTGTCGACACTTTACACGCGACCTTCGTCACACTTCAATAAACACTACTGACACACGAGATAACTCTCTCTAAACACTCCTGGGAAAAAAACATGAACTAAGAAAACTAAGAGAGGAGGTAGTCCAATGTCTCTTAAGTTATTCCTGTACTTTGCTCGTTAGAAAGGTTATCTCCTAGGGCCACTTCTTCGACTGACTCTTCAGCGACATAACCATCAATCTCCAGAAATTTGACATCATCTACTGGATCAAGTCCTTTTACTTCACGTTCAGCGTCGTCTTTCTTACTAATGTTAGCGTCCACCCCAACAGCAACTGCTCCTAGAGTTGTAGCTTCGTCTACGCGAATCTTCTCAGCGGGTACTTCAATCATGAAAGGGTTTATCTCACCGTCCAGCCTGCGTAGCTGGCGGGACTTTGTGCGCGAGTGCTTTTGTTTTGGTAGCGAAGCCGTGAACGCAAGTGGCGAAGCCGTGAGAGCATTGGTGAAGAGTCGAGTTGAATTCCCGCCTGCCCAAATTAGTGGGGTTTTTTGAATTATGCGTTCACCAGTGCACGCGAATTTCGCATTGGCTGAGAGCACTGAAACGTCAATCAATTGTTAACCTATACCTCTCATCTTTTCCAAGGGAAAAGGTTTGTTTTCAAACACAGATTTGCAAATGGAGAATGCGATCGAAGAAATGCATAGAGGGAGCTTTGGGTTCTCTGAATATCCGCAGGGAAGGCAGAAAAATTATGCTAAAAGAAGAACAGGAGAGATGTGTAAAATGGGGTTGACTAGCCTACATGACTTTCACGGTTCGTGACATTTGTATATTTCCCGTTCTCTGTTGGGTCACTCGACCTCTTAGTCGCTTCACTTGCGCGTGTTATGAAGGGCACTTCATGTTGTGTTATAAGGAGGAATTTAAAGTACAGTAGAGCCGTTTGATTGTGCTATGGAAATTTTAAGAGGTCATACATGATTTCCGCTGACGTTGCTTCGTTGAGTTTGACACCTGTAATTTGCGATGTGTTTAGCGTGTTATTTTGGCTGATTTCTTTTGGAAGATATGTTTTTAATCTCCAAGTATTTGCTTTTGAGGGACAAGATATAACATTTTCTGTGGATGTGTTGCTTACTTGCATTGTGACGCCGAGAACTGTTTGCAAGTACAGTAGGCAGATTCTTATCACGAGTATATATCATATTTGCCTTCGTACGCTTTTCATTGGAGTCGCCGTAGCTTTACTTCGAGAAAGCTATACGCTTGTCTAGAGAAATTCTTATGTTTTTCTTGCCGCTATCTGACCGAGCCGCGGTTTCTGGAGCTCGTTGTATAGGCTTATTCCTCCTTTGATCGTTCTAGTACCACACGACTCAAATGTAGCTCTTTATGCGTGTTGTTGTATATGCCATTGTTCGACTTAGTTCAGGAAAGACCATGGTTTCGATCCTCCATGTGGATCTCATCAGTTGCCGGTATTTCCAAAATACTCTGTCCGACTGAAGGTGCTAGTGCAACTCGTATATAAGTGAGAATTTAAGACATTCCTTCGAGTTATCGGTGATCTCCATGTAAATCAAGGGTTTATATCCGACGAGTCGCATGCGTTCGCGCCGCATGCGTTTGGGCGTAAATAAACCTCAAGTTTCATGTGACACTTTGTTCTCTGATTGACTTATTTAATTGATTCATTAAAAGCGATAAAAGTGGGCGGCAAGCAAAAACCATACGAAATGTGGCAGGCGGAAATTTCACTCGCGGCTTCGCCGCTTGTGAAGTTCTTGCAGGCTTCGCCCTCGAGGGAATATTACGGCTCCGCCGCCGCTACTCACCGTTCTCCGGCACCATAAACTGTTTCGCTTCTCGTTATACGCAGTTTTCTCTAAGAGTGTTTCTCTAAGAGTGTTCAATTCCTCATAAACTTCATCTTTCTGTCTGGCGTTACCATCTCGGTCTCTCAACTTGCTTACTGTGTTATACATCAAGCACTTATCTCTATTCGACGTTTGTTGAAGAGCCTTCTAGGCCTTTGTCACTTCTGCAAGATTGACTCTGCTTTTTAGCAAGCTCTCGTTTATCTTCTGACTTCAAGAGCTTCTCAAAGAATAACTTTTCTTCTAACTGCTTGATTAATTGCAAGTCTCTATCCAGGGCATCTCGCACGTTGCTCGATCTCCTTCGTTCATTGTTTAACGAATCCTGCAGATGTCTCATGGCTTCATCTCGCTCAACTTCACGCGCTTGCTCCTGTGTAAGAGCTTCACTGAGCCTCTGTATTTGATCAACTGCTCGCTTAAGGGGTTCGCACAACTTGTCACTCCGCTCCCCATATTTCTGTAAACTCTCGTCATCATATTGCTCCTGTTTAAGCTTTTCTCCATCTACGACGGAGCTTTCATCGGTACTCAGTATCTTCAACGGAATACTTTCTCCAGCCTTCTTAGCTTGACTTCTTGTAGTTACAGTACTCGCCTCTTGCACATGTTCTTCCCAGCTCGGCTCTGGGTCGTCAGCAGCTCTCGCGCCCTGTACATTACCTATAACTAGATCATGGATAGGATCAGGGAGACACTGCGCTTCCACGTTGCCCTTAAGATGGTTTATCAAGGTGTATCAACATCAATGTTTGCAATAGGCACTTTCCTTGCCGTTTTGTCGATGGGCAGCATAACATTAAAGTTGCCAGTGAACTGAACCTCAGAAAAAGATCCTTCTTTACTACTATTACACTATAACCAGTATCTCCCAGGACATCCACATACTTCTCTCCAACTCTGCCTTTCAAAACAGGCATTTTACTTCTCACTCCAGTCAACGGTTCAACACAGGCACTACTCAATAAGAGAATCTTCTTACCACAGGCTAACAGAAGCTGATCATCTCCGATACAGGACTTAACTTCCTCTTCTGTAGGTTTAAGTTCAGACGGCTGAACTACACAACTGGCGCTCACTTGACCGTGTTGCACAAAGTTACCATCCTTACTTTGTCCTTCTGATCTCCGTCAACCTGATCGACAGTTTCTAGCTTCGTGTCCCTGCTTGCCACACAGAGAACACTTTTTTGTTATGGTTGGGCAATTGACAGCTTTATACTCTCGGGTGTTGCACTTATAGCAATGGAAAGCTGTTAGATTAATCTTCGTGTTTTTGGCTTCGTCCCCTCAGGCTGCTCTGCCGGCTTTCTACTCACTGGGCTGAACAAATGTTTAGCATGAGCCTCCAAGTACTGGTCAGCGATCTTCCCAATCTTTGCTAGAGTTTCAAGTGCCCTTTCTCGCAGGTGAATGGCCAAATCTTTAGCGCAGGACTCGATAAACTGTTCTTTCACTGTTAAGTCCTTTCGGCCATTAAAGGTTCGCTCGGTATCTGAAAGTTCTAGCCACTGTAGCAAGTATCTGTCCAGTCGCACAATAAACTGGTCCGGGCTTTCGTCAACGTCCGGTCTGGATGCTCTAAATTTACGACGATAGCCATCTTCTGTGAGATCATATCTCTTCATCGACGCAATCTTTACCTTGTCATAATCTTTCGCTGCTTCCTCAGATAGACGTGAGTACACTTCGAGCGCTCGTCCAGACAACAGAGCACTGAGCTTTGATGCCCATGTAGTTTTATTCCACTTAGCGTTTCGGCGCTTTAGCTCTGTCCTCTCTTTCTGCGGTACGACCATCATTATTCGCTGCTGTTAACCTAGCAAGTTCTAACTCATGTTCTCTCTTGGCAGCCTCAGCAGCCTCCTTCTGTCTCATGAGGTCAGCTTCCATTTCTAATTTCCTCAATTCTCGTTCTTGTCGCCTTGTTTCTCTCTCGTCGTCCTCTCTTCTGCGTCTTTCTTCTTTCTCTTCTTTTTTCTGCCTTCTTTCTTCAAGTCTCTGAACCTTCTCTTCTTTTTCCTCTTCTAGCTCCCTACGTTTCTCCTCACGTTCTTCCTCTCTGCGTTTCTCTCCTTTTTCCTCTTCTAGACGCTTCTCCTCTCGCTCCAGGTCTTTTTGTTTCTTAACAAATGCGAGTAGCTTTTCTCCTTCCAGTCTAAACTTTTCTCCAAGTTGAATACATTTCTCCATTTCACAGCGCTAAAATTCCACAGCTCTTTCAGTACAACTCCCTCCACAGCACAGGTACTTCCTTCCAAGTTGCGATCCTTTCCTGGTTATCAGTAGACAACAAACAGTTCCTTGAATTCCACTCTCTCGGGCGGGTGTCAGTAAAACGTGGGGTTGGGGCCAATGCTGGGGCTGGGGCTGGGGCTGGGGCCGGGGCAGGGGTCGAGGCCGGGACCGGGTTCCGGGGCCGGGGTCGGGGTCGGAGTCGGGGCCGGGGTCGCTTTTATATATTTTTTTCGCTTTTTTTCGTTCACTCTTTAAGTTTCTTTTTATGTCTTTTTTTTCTTAAGCCCAAACTCTGATCTTTCGCGTTACATCTGCGCTGCATCATTTCTATATTTTTGCATAATTACCTCATTTTCTCTTGAGCATACTGTATTGTGCAAAAGGAACGCAAGCGAATTTCGACGAATTTCTTGGCTTTTCTTGGCTTTTCAAAGAAATTTCGCTTCAAACGAAAGTTCCGCGACTTTTTCGCGAACTTGCAAGGTACCTATTGTTTTATTCCTCCTGATTTTTCGAACGCTAATTCGCGGTGGATGCTAACAAGTCAGGAAATTTCGAGGGAAAGTTCGTTCTTTTCGATCGTTAGCCGCGAAATTGCAGGAGAAAATTCGCTCTGGTTGAAAAGCATTCTGACACAAACTAAACAAAATATGACTACAGTTCATGATTTGTTGTTGTGTAAAGAGACGTAAAGAGCATCTGAAATTACGTTCATCAACTCGATGAACTATTAAAATGTTCTTACCTGTTGAATGTTTGATTGTTAATAAATCCTAGTGGCTAAAAAACATCAGAGATTCAGTACAAACTTACTGTTTCAACCACGTAAACACTGAGTCAATTAAAACTTGCATAGA
>CM042747.1:33584966-33597432 GCA_022496165.2 Catalaphyllia jardinei | reverse complement strand
GATAATGTTTGATTCCTTGCTTGAAGTGTCAACTTTCATACCAAAAATTAGTTCGGTTGGTAAAAGACCGACGGAGGTGACATTTTCTTTGTTAAACCATTTTATCACCTCTAAAAAGAATAATTGGCTCCAATTACAGCTATGGAAGGTGTGAATTATGGAATCATTCATTTCACAATATGGACACTTTGCGTCTTCCGCCAATCCAAAGAGGAATAACTCCTTCCTGGTGACTACTATTCTATGTAAAAGTTTGAAATAAAATTCCTTAAGTTTGTTATCTTTACAAACACATTTCGAGCGGGAAAAAAAGGTTTTCAGAGATTCTTGATCAATTTGCAGGTCTCTTTCCCATTTAGAAAGAGCCTTCAGCTCAACTGGTTCTTTGTTTATGAGGAGCCAATAATAGTCTCTATTTTTCATTTTGGTTAAATTTAAAGAGATCTCTGGGGAGAACTGAAACATGCTATTTAACAGCATATCTGATCTGTCCGTGGGGTTAGCCCTCGCACTTTCTACAAAGTGTCTAGGAATAGCAGAAACTACTTGAAAGTAGATAAGAAAGTTGCATTTAAGGTCATATTTTTGGATGAATTCTGAATAAGAAAGAAAATTCCCATCTGTTTTGAGAAGATCCTGCACCAGATAGACGCCGCGATCGTACCAGTTCCTGTAGAAAATGCTGTGACCGTGGATTAAAATATCTTTGTTGTTAAATAAGATTTGTTCTTGGCCGGACTGATTAGGAAAAAATTATTTCAGTTCCAAGAAATACAGGAGAATCAATTTATAGAACTGAGGTAGCTCAATCTGATCAAGAAATTTCTTGTCATAATTGCATCGTAATATGAAATTTAGGCCCCCGTATCTTTCGAAAAAATAGTTAGGAATCGCCTTCCAAGATTCACCACTTCCATAGTCAACAGCTAACAGTCTAGAGATCCAAGCTAGCTTCAATGATTTTGATAAAGCATATATACTTGGTGCTCGTAGACCTCCTTGGTCGTAATCTAAAAACATCACTTTACGCTTAATTTTGTCCTTTTTATTTTTCCAAATAAATTTAAATATGGCCGAATTCACAGCGTTGAGATATTCGAGAGGAACATCAAGGCTGGATAAAGAGTGTATCAATTGTGAGATGCCAAGACTTTTAGCTATTAGGCACCTTCCAAATATTGTAAGACTCCGACAGTTCCATATGTCAAGGATGGACTTCAATTTTTGCAATTTTAACGTAAAGTTGTATTTTTCATTTTCTTTCTCATTATAGGAGATAAAAGTGCCCAGCACACGAATTGGTTTTTCTGGCCATTGAAATCCAAAGGGTTTGTCTTGTCTATGCCTCCACGGTCCCAGCCACAAAGCTTTAGTTTTCGAAGGGTTCAATTTCAGGCCAGAAATATCGCCAAAATTTTCCAATACAGCAATTGCCTTGTTAATCGAGTTACAGCTACTGTTAAAAAGCGTGGTATCATCAGCAAATTGGCTTAGTTTTAATTCCTTACCGAAAATATTTATACCCTGAATTTCTTTATCTTGCCTGATTTTGCACGCTAGTAATTCCGCGGCCAAGATAAATAGACATGGGGATAGAGGACAACCTTGCCTCACTCCTCTTGACAAGCGAAAATAATTAGTGCAGAAACCATTGTTTAGGACTGCACTCTCTGAGTTAACATAAAATATGGAAATCCAGCGTTGAATGCTTTCACCAAAATTAAAAAGCTGAATCGTTCTTTGTATAAATTTCCATTCAATTGTGTCGAAAGCCTTTCGAAAATCAAGCTGTAAAAGTATACCTGGAATGTTACGAAGCTTTGTTTGTTCAAGGATGTCATTTATTAGCCTGATGTTTTGACCGATGTATCTACCTTTTATGAAACCTGTTTGATCAGGATTAATTAGCAGGGTTAAGACTTTTTCCAGTCTCTTGGTAATAACTTTTGATGCAATTTTGTAGTCTACGTTTAGTAACGTTATTGGGCGCCAATTAGCGAGTGAGGAGAGGTCGGAGTCCTCTTTGGGTATAAGAGTAATTACACCTCTCCGTTGTGAGGGTGGCAATTCACCCACTCTGTACGAAGCGTTGAAACTATCAACAAGATCCTTACCCAGTAAATCAAAAAAACAGTTGTAGAATTCCCAAGTGAATCCATCTTCGCCTGGTGATTTACCTCTGCTGAATGTGGATAAAATATCTTTGCACTCCTTGAGAGTGATATCTCCTTCTAACTTACTACTCACCGAATCTTCGAGTCTAGGTAATTCTAATTTTTCAATAAAACTTATGAATTGCGCATTTTCAAAGCTAGTGGTAGAAGTATAGAGCTCTTTATAAAATATCTCAATTTTCTCAAGTATTTGTTTTTCTTTGGTCACCGACTTACCCCCCGGATGCTTCAACTCCTTTATTGTTTTATGACTGTAATTTCGTTTCTCTAGGTTGAAGAAATATTTGGTCGGTTTTTCACCCTGCTCAATCCATCTTGTTTTAGAGCGAACAATTGAGCCCCTTCCTCTGTTTTCATAGATGAGACATAGTTCCTGTTTCAACTGGTTATGTTCAGCTTCTAAGCCGTTTTCTCGATGGCTGTCGGCACCGCTACCGCTAGAAATGGATTGGTCTAGATCGTCCAGTCTCTTTTGGAGATCTCTCTCTTTTCTACGAATATTTTTTGCTTTATTTATTGCATAAGGGATTGTCAAACCTCTCAGCTCCATCTTAACTAATTCCCATTTCAGCCTTTTATCTTCTTGTCCAGAATATTTTTCACTAATAGGAGAATAATTTTCTCTAATTAAAGTTACATAATCTTCGTCATCCAGGAGAGAGTTATTAAATTTCCATAATCCTGGACCTCTTTTATTGTTCGAGCCATTCAATTTGAGTTTTACTGCCTTATGGTCTGGGGCGTTAGAAACCACAGTTTCTATTTGTTCAACCCAACTGATTTGATGTTGCGGTATTAGGAAGAAATCAATGCGCGAGCAAAGTTTAAGCGCTTTTGATTCGTAGGTATAGCTTTTATTTGTTGGATTTTTCTCTCTGTAAACATCGACTAAATCGAATTCCTTCATCATTGTCATCAACAGGTCCCTAGAGACAGTTGGTTTCCAAGGGTTTCCGCCCTTTTTGTCAATAGCTTGCAGTGAAATGTTCCAATCACCTCCTATTATAAGATTTTCAACATCTGTGTTAGACATCAAATATGTATTTAAACTATGTATAAATTCTTGCTGTTGCCGCAGGTCATTTGGGGCATATACATTGCACAAAGAGAGATTCTTTGCATTGAAATTCAAATCAATTGAGGTGATTCTTCCAATTTGATCCTTGTGAAAATTTCTAACGACACAATTCAGTGAAGGATTCAACAGGATGCAAACACCTCTACTGTGTATTGATCCATGTGAAAAGAAAATGTCACCTCCCCATTCACTTTTCCAAATATTTTCATCGTTCGGTTCAGAGTACGTCTCTTGTAGAAAATATGCGTCACAATTTTGATCTTTTAAAAAACAGAAAATGCTTCTCCTTTTTACGCGATTTCTTAAACCTCTAACGTTTAGAGAAATCACGTTACATTTGCCTAGTACGATCATGATTTGACCTTGTAAAAAACACTATGACAAAGGGGGTTATAAAGTAAGAAGTTATCACTGAGTCGTATATGTAAATTGCAGAAGATTTGGAAACAAAAACATAACACAGCAAACAGAAAATAGAATCACGGAACATATTTACAACGATATAAACTGTTTGCATGCAGCCCAGAAGAGTCATTTAGCATTTCCTATCCTCACTGATTTTTGATTGATTAGAATCGAGATGCTGGTGAAATTGCCGTAGCGACATAGGTGACTTACCAATAGAATTATAGATTGTTCAGGTCTTCTTCACAGTAAATTCTTGTGGGAGTACCACTTGGAGATGTTTTGACGTAAAGTTTACCGTCTAAAGACCAGGCACTTTGAATCGTCCCCTCTTTCTTCATCTGGTTAGCTTTTTTCATGATCTTTCTTCTGTACTGAGTTAAATTTTCATTGATGAAAATTCGCGTGGATTGTGTAGCATCAGCAACTGAGGGGTTGGCGAACAGTTCTGAAATCTTTACGTTCTTAAGTCCAGTTCGCTTTCTATAAAGCTGGGCCTTCTTTCTGTAGCTAATAAATTTAACTATAATACTCTTCGGTTGGTTTTTTCCGTTGTACAATTTGTGTGAGATATCGATTTCTTCTTTCGCAATAGGAACGTCTAGTCGCTCACCAAGCTTCATGACCACGTCATCCGTTGATGTGTACAGATTTTCAGGGATACCATGTATTTCGAGCGAATGTTTACGAGTATACTGCTCAATATCGTCTTGTTGACCGTACAGCTCGTTGATTTCACGCTCGTGAGTGTCGAATTTTATCTTTAACTTGTTTAATGACTTTTTTAACTCCACGTTTTCGTTCTGCTCCTTTTCCAAAGCTGCCTTTAAGGAGCTTATTTCCATTGAATGCTTCTTGAAGGAACACTTCAGCTCCGTGATTTCAGCCGCCATTCGTTGGTTCTCGGTGCGCATTTCCAGAAGCGTTTGCTGAACCCCTTCCAGCAAAGCTTTTAAATCGTTAAGGCTTGTCTCTTCCTCTTCGCTCTGTTCGAAAACATCTTCAACCTCGTCATTGTTTGGGTTCGCCTCGCAAGTCGCCATATTCTGCTTCTTGGCGGCGCTGTTTCCTTCCTCACTCGAACCCCTCTCACCTCTTTTATGTTTGCCGCGCTGGACGAGCTTCTTTTCCTTGCCTGTCATAAAAAGAACCTGCCACTTATTATTAGAAGAGTAGTCGCATAATTATTCTCGGTTGAATTTGAGGACGGGAGAACTTGCTGCTCACAGAACACGTCCGACCTCTTCGGTGACGCGCATGCTTATCTTCCGCGCATGCTTATCTCTCTGACCAGCATGTATTTGAGAAGCAGTCAACAAGGGAACCGATGTATTGTTTTCCAGATTGGTTTTCTCCAATTGCTCAACACAAAGGAACTGTTTGGATGGATCAATGACCACAAAAATAACGTAAGTCTAGAGAAGAGGCCACGTTAAAGCAAAAAACCCCCAACTTTTTATTTTAGCTCAAAAAGCATTGAATTGAATCAGTTAACTTACTACATGTACTGTGAGTAAATGCCTATATTTTGGCACTTAATTGGATCTGGCCGTGTCCAAGAAGAGACAAAGAATACAAATAAAGTCAATTATAGTTCAAAGACTTTGTACATTAATGTACCTTTTTGAAGTCCTTTTTAACTAGTATCCTCTATGTCTGAATCCATGGTATATTCATACCCAGTTAAGAGTTCCAGAGGAATAGCTGCCATAAGTGAATCCTCCACATCAAAGTCAGACATAGGCACGCAAGGCGTGCAAGAGTTATTTTTTGTGAACTGAAAGGTTTCGGAGATAGCGGAATTAAATCGATGACATGTAAAATGTTTTACCAAACAAACTACAGTAATTTGACACGTCTCCAAATTAACATAGATATCATTTTATTTTCTAACAGGCAATTTGATTCGTTCTTTGATTAAACCGGCCACACTGTGATTGGTGCAACATGCGCACATGCATAACTCCCCCTCACTCACCGATCTCATAGCCTCCAAGAGGAATTTTTGCTCAAAAGTACTCAAATTAAGAGAGCTATTCGCATTTTATACGAGTCGTAAATCTACTTTTTTTACAAAACAACACTACTTCACCGAAAATAGAAAGAAAGAGAAAAAATTTTCTGATACGTTTAAAGTCTGATTTAAACAAGAGGCCATAACTTGTTAACTCTAATTGAGTTTACTCCCATGTAAAAAACAAAAGTTTTAAGTTACCATTTGTAACTAAAAATAGCAATATCTCGTTTTGTTTGTTGAAACATTTCATGGGAACAAGTGGTGACGATTCGTCAGCTCTAATTGAATTTACTCCCTTGTGCAAAACAAGGGTGTCAAATTAGCCTTCGTAACTAAAAATAAAAATATCGCGTTACATTTGCATACTAGAACAAAACAATTGTCACTTCCGCTTATTTTGCAAACGTTAAAACTGTTTCAAATCTAAATAGTCTCGTCTCCTCTAAAATATGTCCTTTGAACTAGAAGCGACGATTCGTGACCTCTAATTGAATTTACTTGTTGTGAAAAACAAAAGTATCAAGTTAACCTTTGTAACCTGAAATAAATATCTCTTCCCATATGATTTGTTTACTACTGACTCATGAACTACTTCAAAACGCAAAACTCATGTCGTTCATAACTTGCCACCATTACACTGAAGCAACCCAATGTATATTAAGTAACTGTCACAACTATCACGGACTAAAAATCACAAACCGGCAACATACAAGTCAGTCTTTATTATTCAATCACCAAAGTCCTTGAACTTAATACAATCATAGAACTCCTAAGACTTCATATACCTCACTTAAGTTATCTTAAACATTACAGCTAAAGTGCAGTAACAAAAGCCGGCACAAGCTACAAAGGGCACTACGAGAAATTCTTCGTTTGTTCAGCAATGCATAATTCCTGTGAAAAAGAGTACAACCATAAATGTGTTATTACTGTCACTTACCAAGGCTTACTGCCATGTAAAATGTGTACGTGTAACTGGTATTTGTAGCGTGACGCGACCTGATGACCTTGAGAGTTCTAACAAAGTGTTCATTTCTTCCCCCAAGCAACGCTTTCAGAATGTCCCGGAAACCTCTACAAGTACATTTGGCTGGTTTGTGACCTGGTTTATCGCCATTTTTCATTATATTTAAGCTATGTGGCTCGCCAGTAAATATGCGCCAGCACTCTTTTGAGACAGCTGGTACACAGTTGCGGATATAAAAGTGTTTGCGGGATAGGGGAATGTTCGAATTAGTTGATCGGTGCATTTTGAAAAGTCAACCTTGACCTTATGTACACCACACCCCTTTCCGATCTTTTTTCTAAAGAACCGGTGTCATTTTTAGAACATTTCTGTTGTACATAATTTGTATGTATTTGTGACAATTAAACTCGATGCCGATTAATGTTTCGTGACACCAAAGAAACACTCGTGAACGATTAGAGTACATAAACACGCGTTTAGGTGTACATTTGTGTAATCAAAAGCGCTCGAACGCATCATTAAGAAAAATAGCTTTTCTTCCTTTCATGAGTTGATATTAGGCCTGTTCAATCCAAACTGTTTGGGTAAAATTTTTAACAGCCGTGAGTCGTGATCATTAGCTTAGATCTTATCAGATCTAAAATAATCACGCGTGGGAAATTTGCTACTAGTCCCAGCTACAGGAAAAAAAACGGTACTCGATTGTTGCGGCCTGTTTGTTTTTACATTTTTTTTAGAAACAAGTCTAGCTAGAAGCCTAGCCACCTTATTGCATCATTTTTTCAAGTTTTGTTGGATGTTTTGAAAAATGATCACCCGACTTACTAGCGAAGCATTACACTCTGTACATAAATAATAATTTAGTACGTAGTAAATAAGTCCGCGGTTAATAATTATTTAACTTATATAAAAATTATTGCAACATCACACAAGTAATAATTTGTACTTCCTTCCTTTGTGCAATAGCACTGATTGTATTCAGTCCTTTCAATCAGTTGCGACATCACAGTGTAGATGCGTGCGTGCGTGCGCGCGGCTGAAAATAGCTCATTTCAACCACGCGCTGGAGTTGTGTGAGTCGCAATGGCCCAGTTGTCTTGTTCATTTTCGACCTACTGTGGAAGTAAATTTTTCCTCGCGCTGGCCAGGACGGCAACAACTCATGCCCCTAAGTTCGTGTGCGGACAGTGTGAGAGAACATTTGAGAGAAGTGAAAGTATCTCAAACATGTGTTGCGTCTGAGATAGAGCTCATTTTAGCTCGTGCTGGTTTATTTGGCGATTCTGATGGCCGCGATTTCACAATATGCCCCAAACATCGTGTAGAACTTGGGGTGAGATTCAGACCTTCAGTGAAATGCCAGCACCCTCTTCACAGCAATCGGAGGCGCAAGGTCGAAAGAGGAATAAAAAAAGAAAAAAAAAAGGAAATCAAAGCGAAGTGGAACATTGTTGTTCCAGTTGGTGCAGGTAAATTTAGATTGCATTTTATGTACTGATTAAAGTAGTTTGAATGTAAACTAACTGTTAAATCCAAAGTTTGGAGCAGCAATCTACTTAATGGGCAGTTATCTAAACTCGATTTTCCTGAGAAGCCAGGTATTCAAATGAAGTTTACATAGAAAAAGCAATTCAATTACTTACTAGGTATATGCAGACACTGTAGAAGCGCCCATACAGATAATATGGAAGAGGGTAAGTTGCTTTCTGGGATTCCCACCGAGACACAGGGATCCTGTAGTCCCTTTGAAATTTCCGCTGCGCAAGAAGGGGAGTCTATGGATCAGACTCAACTGATCTATACAAAGAAGGAAACAACAGAGCCGTATGAGTCAGTCGAAGAGGAACTGGTGTTACCACGTTTGCGGGTGCATTTCAAACTTCAAGCGAGGTAAGACTTCAAAGTAAAATATAAAAACAATAGTCTCCATTTGGCGCGAAAATATGCTAGGATATTTGTCCGCGGACATTATCTGTTCCGAGAAGCGAACAGTTTTCCGAGAGCGTAGCTCGAGGAAAACTGTGAGCTTCCTTGAAATCGTTTACGCAACGCGCGCAGTTTTGAAAATTGGGGTATCTTCTGGAATATCTCCCAGTTTTAGCTGGGGGATATTCAGTCACGTGACGTGTTTAGACCGATCGCGCGCGAGCGAAAGGATTTGATGGATTATAATTCAAAATATCTTCATGATGTGTACAATCAACATCTTTTTTTCTCACGTAATGTTAGCTCTAGATCGACGTCAAAGTTTGCTCTATGGGCACTGACTTAATTGATTAGGAGATTAATCGTATCTTTAAAAAGTTCGCGAACGCGATTAGTTCTCTGCGCGCTAATTTCTCACGTAATCGGCGCGCGACCACGGGGGTGTCCGGTTTAACGTTTTTGTAAGTGGATACCTAATTCAATACCCACGTGATTTACACGTCAATTATGTGCGCTTTAATGGATTTTTTTGTAATGTTTCGCATATTTTTGAACATTTGTAAAAAAGCGCTACAGATGTTCTCGCTCAAAAGAACTTCCCGAAAGACATTTTTAATTCCAAAATTTGTTATAGATACGATTTATTAGTAATTGGACCTCGGGTCGTACAATTCAGGGAGTAATCGTCCTCGTAATTTCAAATAGGCTTCGCGCTTCGCGCTCATCTGATTTTGAAATTACTCGCGCGATTGCTCCCTCAATTGTACTCCACTCGGTCCAATTACTATTACTAATCAAACCAAAAATCGGAACAGAAATGTATTGCTTATTATTCGAGTGTAGATTCAGGTGTAGGGACTTGAAGTGTTATCTCACTAAACAAGAATTTTTGCTTTATTACAGCAAAGCGATCCGAATTCGGATGTCAACTCGACCTCCCAAGAAACAGTGGAGGTAGACACGCCTCGTGAGTGGCAGCCCACGCCGCAGGTTGAGCATCAGCTACAGTACCTCTTCAGCTACCTGTTGAAATCAACTAATGGCCGGATCAGTCCTGTCAGGTCTCAATGTAAGTCCGATGTTATGACTATCTCATCCTCGACGCAGCGCTACTACAGGCAAAAGGCCGAAGAAGCTGTTGATACCGTGCTGGATGCTATTGCCCCAGGAAATTCATCGTGGCTGCTCAAACAAGTTTTCACAAAGCACCAGATCGGACGGTCTGCCTCTGCTGCTTCCTAGGAGGATAGCCTGGTATCTAGACTCGTGACGCTCTATAATGAAGGTAGTTCCTGGTACACACAGCAGCAGATTCTCTCCCTCTTCGCCGGCGACTACACAAAGACAGAACTACTAAAGCTGGTGCCGGGACTGACGAAGTTCAGAATTGATGAGGCGAGAAGACATGCTTTTCAGACTAAGCCTGGAGAGCTTATAGAACCACCAACCATTACCAGACCGAGGCTGGATCTCGCTAAGGTCGATCATTTCCTGGACTTCGTATCCAGTCCTTCATTTCTGCAAGACGTTGCGTATGAAACGAAAACCCTAAAGCTGTCAAATGGAGAGAAAATAAACATGCCAAATGTAGTGAGAACAGTCATCTCGTCCAGCTGTACCAAACCTATTGTTTGGAAACCTGTTTAAAACCACTCGGGAGATCAACGCTTTTCAATATCCTTAAGGTACGGATGGAAACCAAAAATATACAATAGTTTAATTTTTTATACGCAAGTGTTTCCTCGCTCTCTTGAGCTTAGTGTGAATGAAATCAAAGCCAACATAAGCTGCACGTTTTGTGTCGTTACCCTCGTATGCAATCCCATCATTCATAACTTTTTTAGGTGTGCGCCGAGTCCCAGAAGAATTCATTGGTAGGTCTAGACAGCACGCAAACGGATGGCGTAAATGCAATTGCCTCCTTGGAAGAAATAACTGGTATACTTAGCAAAAACGGTAAGAGAAATGATCATGGTAGCCCTGGTGGATTTACAGGATATCCTTGAATACACAACACAAACTGGTGTTTAGGGTAGAGGGGTCTAAGGCAAATAAAAGGGAAAGGGGAGCATGATTGGCAGTGGGGTGTGAAAGAAGTTAAAAGGCTTCACTTTTTGGACTGTGATGTCCTCTATGTACTTTCTGATTCGGCGCGCAATTATGCAAAATGTAAGTTTATTGTTTCAAGCTATTTGCTGTGCACACAGTATTCTTTCAAATCTTTGCGCACATTTATTTCATCAGTTGCCCTGTATGTTGATTGTAGTCGGGTAACTGGTAACTTGGGTCACCTGTGGTCAAAAAGATAGCAATTAGGAGCTGTAGCTTTTTCCCAAGAACCCTTATCTAGGGGGCCCCAGAGGAAGTCGTCGACAAAACTTCCTCTTTTTCTCTAATTGCGCACGGGCTGTCTGAGTTTTAGTTAATGGATTTCTATTCATGCAGGCCTACAAGATGAAGAGGCAACAGGAATTATCTCACGCCTCAAAGCTGGCAAACGCTATCTGTCAACAGAATTCAAGTTGCACATCTCAAATGAGACGCCTTGTGCAGATCATTGCAGCGTCTATGCACTGAGCACTGATGAAACTGAGTACCGTGGAACCTGTTCCCAGCAGCACAACCTTGGCTGTGACCGATGCAATGACTTGAGGGATGCCGTCATGGATATTCAGGTGGCATTATCTCATCTTAAGATAAGTTAATGTACAAAATGCACTTTTTTATGTAGTAGAATGACGGCACTCAAACGAGTATACATTTTAGTCGAGGAAGTAAATGCATTATCCCCACTCTTAAGATATTAGTGTTTACCTGACTAACATTCCTGTTTTCTTTCCTTTCCTCAGCAACAATGAAAAGCGGGAGGAACTTGAGCATGGTCCGCAAGCGGAAATCCCAAAACTTGAGGAGTTGAAGTCGCACATTATTCGATCCGTCCACCATGATGCTGCGAAGTGAACGACAAGCAGGCAAAGATATCTGCGATCGTCGCATCGCCGCACTCAAAAGTCACATGCGACGCTTCATAAACGAAGGTTACGATGTGAAAACTGCCAGTGATATGAGAGCCGCCATAGAGTCATACTGGGGAATCAAAGGCTGTTATGCCACGGTGTGTCGAGTCCAGGCATCTGTGCAGACGATGACCAAGCATACAATGGCAGGATTGCAGGCGCTACACAACTTTTCGTACGAGAATGGAGGCCTGAGAGTGTGGCGTGCCTATGATGTCGGTCCTGGAACGTTTTATAGCGCAGTCATGCTGGCAAGGTTTGGAACACCCAAGGTCCTACCGAGCTCGTTTAACTAGAGCCCTTTAGCATACAACACATAGAGGCAGGTACATTTCAGCAGCATCCACAGCCAAAAAGTGGTACATCTGAGCCTGGGTCACAAAAGGAATTACCTTTCCCGTCACAGACAGAACACGAAAGTGAGATGTTCTCCTGGCAAGAAGAAGGACGCATCAAGACGTTCAAGTCATTCGCCGCCCTCCAAAAGCACCTGGATGTCGGCAAACACTTGGTGAAGCTGGCAAAGGACTCTGCATACGACGAGATTAGGTGGAAATGGGCGGAGGCGTGTCACTCTGTAAGTGGTGGCTACGTTCGTGGTCAGACAGCGAGCAGTTCTGAAAAACAATCCCCGCCTGGCCAAGTGGAACACGGATGGGCTCTTTGGAGAACACGGGAATCAGTGGCCTTTTCGGAAAAAAGCGAAGAGCTATCTGTTAGACGTGTTCTGGATGGGAGAAGAAACTGGTAAGAAGGCAAAGGCTTCCGATGTGGCCTTTAGAATGAAGTCTTTAAGAGACGAGATCGACCAGAAAATGTTCACCAAGATCGACTAGTTGACAGAGCAGCAGATCGCTCGATACTTTAGCCGACTTTCTGCCC
>CM042747.1:33568400-33584866 GCA_022496165.2 Catalaphyllia jardinei | reverse complement strand
TAGGTTGAGCTGTGTGCCGGTGTTGTAATTATTCTTCCTCATACCATAAGACATCAAATCGTTGAATATCCTTACTTTTGATTCTGAATCGTATTCGGTTTCTGGATAGAATATTCCATTCCCGTATTCCAATCTACATGTCGTCAAATAACGATGGTTAGCAGCAACGTTGTCGGCTGAATCTAATTTGAAAGTATCAAAGAGGTACGGATTCATATCTGCTTTGTTTGTTTTAGCTCGTTGTAGATATACAAAGATGGAAATAACATTATCAATGCTGGAGGAGATCTGGAAGAACCCGCTGCTATGTGTTGGTCCGGAAACCTGATACAATTCTCTTTTATACGTCCAAGTCTTCTCTTTCATAAAGGAATTGACAAAATTATTAAATAAGCTGTCCTTTGGTAACAATCTTGGGACCCATAGTAGGAATCTATTAACAACCACTCGACCATCATCTGCTGCGGCTGCCTTAAATATTAATTCATCATCATTCTGTAACTCTATATTGAACTCGAGTTGCATTGGGACTAGCATTCGTTCATGCAACTCTTCAAAGAAACTGTAACGATTAAGAGGTATGATTACATTAACATTTTTGAGAACATTTGCGTCTGTCATCAAAAGTTTTCTAGCCTGATAACCTGTATTAGTGTCGGCAGAGGTAGAATCTGTATCCAGATACCAAAGAGAGTTTTTGGCAACACTACGACTAAAATCATCACTATATTCGAGGAGGTTCTTCACAAAAGTAACTTTATGGAGATTATTAGTATCATACACAATCTTACCAGTACTCTTTATCATAATATGGTTAATCAATGAATGGGCTCCATTGATAACTGCTGCACGATCTGCAACAACATAGCGTGCTCCATCAGCCAATTTTTGCAACTGAAATTGTACCTCGAAATAAGCATTGTACCAATCGTAGTATGAAGACCTGTCATTAATCGTAAATTTGTACCCATTTTTTTGTTGGTGTTGACCATTAGCTGGGATCCGAATAACATCATCTAATTGATATCGAACCAACTCATACCTTTGTAAGTATTCACTTGTTCTGAAAGCCATTATATTATTATATTACATAATTTTTACTCTACTCCTTCTTTTCAAACCTGATCCTGATGTCAATCTATTGATTAACATATCAGTACTTTCTTCTTGCTGTGGTGGAACTATTTTAGCTCTTAGTCCTACATCATCAATTCTCATATTCCTAAGCTTTTTCATTATCAGGTCTCCCGACTTCTCAGATGTCTTTTTACCTACCCTTTCACCTACTGATTTTAATGCCTTCTCACCTGATTTCTTGGCGAACTTTTTTACAACAGATGACACAGCACTCTTCATTGGTTTGAAAATATTATCAACGATAATCCCTGATCCTACATGTTTATCCACAAAAATACCGAGTTTTGGATGATAAACCCTGGTGAATTCAAATGGTTTCATTATATTATTATGTTATATTATTCTATCTTTTTTAGAATTAATGAAAAAGACGTATCCGATCCATTCAGGTTAATTAATCTTCTTTTTCCATCCGTAATGTGTATCCTGATACTACTTATACTATTCTTATTAGTAGGATTAAATGTGACTCTTCGCGGTTCAATGGTAAATGACTAACTAGGTTGAAGCACACTGGTTGAGAAGGAATAAATGATGTCTGTATCTTCACCATCCACAAGTGAATCATTAATTAGGTTGCAATGAATATTAAGAATGTCAGTGTCTTGACTGAGATTAGGGACTCTTTGTCCTATATTAATTTTATCCTTCAATACTTTTTTATCAAACCCAATTAGTTCATTAAAATTACTAGCTGTCAAATCAATCTGGTAATTCTTGGCTAACATGACTGTGACCCTAAATGTTGTATTATCAAATTCGAGAGTGATAGGATACTCATTATTATTAGCACCATCTTTGACAATCTTCGTTATGTCCTTGATGTATGTATCAAAGTTAGTATAGTTCCAGACTCCTTCTGGGAAAGTGAGGTTGTGAAATGTTGAACCATTATCAGAGCTGTACTTTATCAATTGATTGTTGTATGATGAATTTACATTGAACCATGTGAAGGACATGTTAATGATTCGGTTCAAGCCAACTACATATTGGGAATTTCTATCCAATACTATAGGCTTGTTGAATTTAGTTGTAAAATCCTGAGGAGTATTGTTTCCTTGATCTTTGACGCTGTATGATGATAAAACAATCTCGCGATCCATGTATATAATAACTTTACACAATTATACTTTGAAATACTGATTATACAATTTATTGTACTGCGGTCTATTTATTGTTGACATTCTCAACAATGTATCCAGTATACTAACTCCTGTATTTCTCATCTTAATTGATGTGTTGCCTGCAACAGTTTCACCAATAATCAATTCTAATTTCTTTAGAAGCTGTTTGGGATCGTTGAAAAACATAACATTTCCACCTCTCTGTCTTCTTCCTCGGCCTCTAATCCCAGAACCTTTTATTGTTTTCAGTTTATTCCTATGATGAGTAATGTATTCATTCAATACAGCTCTATTATTGTTTATCCGTTTGTTTAACAACTGCCTCTCGGCTTCTGATATTTCTCCCTTATTGTATTTTTTTGTAACACTTGACTTATAACCTCTAAGTTGATTCCTCCTAAATTCCGCATCCTTCAATATTTTATTGAGATATAGTTCGCTTTTTCTAGGTGTCATTTCCGGCTGATTGAGAACCTTATCAACACTCTCATAATTCGTTAGATCTAAATCATCCAACAATTCTCTATTTATATCTTCATCAGCTATTGTATAATCAATTTCTTCATCATCATCATATTCAGGTGGTTGCTCCAGTTCGGTTGACTGCTCCGGAAAATATTGGGGATCGACATGAATCCCTTTCTTTCCTTCCATAATATCTTGTAAAGATTCTTCATATGTTGGCGGTTTTGGTACTATTTGTTTCTCTTGCTGTGGTGGTATAGGTTGTTCATCGAAAAGATCAACACCATAATTTGGAACTTCCACTTTCTTCAGTGGTCTTTTTCTCCTTTTAGGCATCCTTAAATCCAAATTACTGTCAATTACATCATCTAATTTACTTGTCACTGGTTTAAAAACCTTTTCAAATGATGATTGGCTTGTCTCCTGACCGATTTTATGTTGTGTGATTAGATCATGGACATAATTAATTTTATTCCCTAATTTGGTTTTACTTTTTGCAAGTTCTTTCCATTTAAGCAAACTCATTTTTGTTATATTATTACTTTACATAAAAATGACAAACCAAATATAAAAAACAATGTTGAACATCATGTTGAACACTATGTTGAACATGATGTTAAACACTACGTTAAACACCATGTTGAAATAATATACCAATATAATATAATGAGAATACCTAATTATGATGTTGAAGACGATGTGGTCTCAAACTTTAGACAACTATATGATTTCATGCCTCATCAATGTTTTCGGATGCTAATTTGCGGTCCAAGTGGTTCAGGGAAAACAAACACATTAATGCATATGATCTACAATCTGCTTTATTTTGATAAAGTTTATTTGTATGCTAAAAATTTAGAACAATCCAAGTATCAGAATCTCATGGATGTCTTTCAGCCGATAAGTGATGAGGTTGGTTATGATGTTATTGAAGCAAGAAATGATGAAATTATTCCAGTTCAAGATCTTGACTCTGACTCACAAAAAATCGTTATTTTTGATGATTATGTATGTGATAAAAACCAAAAACCATTAATCGACTATTTTATACGAGGACGGCATAAAAATTGTAGTGTGATTTATCTGAGTCAAAGTTATTATAAGACGCCAAAAGACATCAGACTGAATTGTTCTCACTTCTCCATTTATGAGTTTCCAAGTGCTAATGAGAAGAGTTTAATTTGCCGTGAAAACAGTATTTCAAAAGAATTATATGAAAAATCAACTGAGGAACCATATTCCTTTGTTTACATTGATAAGCCACGAAAATTCACCACCAAAAATTTCAATGAAAAAATATAATCTATTAATATAAATGAGTTATTCAAACGGACTTTTACCTTCATCATCATCAGTTATTGGTAAACGTGGACTACCTGGGTTACCAGGTGTTGGATTCAATTTAACAGATGATGGTAATTATGATATTGGAGGGAAGCGATTAACCAATATTGGTGAGTCTACTGGCGACAATGATGCAGTTAGTTTAAAAGTGTTGAAAGAACATACTAAAGTCAGTCAAAATAGTTATCATTTACAACCAAGTTTCCGATTTTATAAAGACTTTGGTGACAAAAGCAAATTAGAAGTAGGAACGCCGCCTAATACATCGCCAAACCACTTTTTTCAAAATCATAAGACGCATAATGATGCTTATATAATTGAGAAAGAAGGTGATGATACTGGTTTTAGTGGAGAAGCATGGTCTAGTATAAAAATGAAAGGTAATCAATTGGAGAGTGGTACTTATACCTCTGTTTTTGAAATATTTGTTATTGGTGATGCTGGTGGTTTCCTTGTTGATGATACAATAATTTTCAATGTCCATGGTGACAGTCATTTCGTCATGAAAACATTTGACAGTGATAAAATTGATGGTAAATACACCAAATCAATTATTCAATTCACAACTGATGGAGAGGGTGGTGAAGATGATGGGATAAAATTCCAAATTAGATATTATGGTTCTCAATACAATAAAAACATTAAATTTCTGTTTTTTTCAAGAGTGTGAAGGGTAAATACTCAACAACTTTCAATCACACTATTTTTGATGTTAATGATGTCCAGGATAATCACAAGATTCTATATTTTGAGAGTTTGAATATGAATAGTAATCTCATCAATGGTTTAGGTGATCCTGTAGATGACTCTGATGCCACTAATAAGAAGTATGTGGATAGTGGAATAGGACAATTCCATCAATTAACTACAACATTTATTGATGATGAAATTTCTAAAATTCAAAATAATTATATTAATGTTAATGGTAGAGTAGCAATGAAAGCAGATTTAGATATGGGTAGAAATCATATTCTATCTGTGGAAAATTTAGATGATCATAAGGTTGATGATGCTTTGGAAGTCAGAGCTAGAGATTTGCGAAGCGTTGTTAACAAAGGATATCTCAATGAAAATTTTCTCAAAATAGTGGACAAAGACGGTAAAGAATATTATGATCTCAAACAGAATATAATAAAAAAACTTTGAACCTTACTATGATGGACTTTTTGATGATAACAGTTTAGTCAGTAAAGCATTTGTTGATTCTCAAAATGCTAAAATACCACATGCTGCAAATAGAGACAAATTTATTCATGTTGATGGCACAGTAGCAATGACAGGCGCTCTAAATATGGGTAATAATGATATTAATAATCTAAAAACTATTGTTGAAGACGATGGAGAAAATCCAAATTATGATCGAATAAAGCATAAAGCGGTTAATTTTGAATTGTTTAAGAAAACACGTGATTATGTAATACGTGAAATAGCAATCAATACACCAGATCTACTTCCAAAAGATGGTAGAGAGCCAATGAGAGCAGATTTAAATTTAGCCAATCACAGTATCATTAATCTCAAAGATCCACAACCATCAGATAGTAGTTATGCAGCTTCTGTTAATTTCGTTAACAAAACTGTTAATGATAGTAATACAATCATAAATGGTATAATTGATGAGAAAATAAAAGCGTCTGAAATACATTCCATAGAGTCAATCAATAAAGAAAATGTCTTCAAAAGAGTGATGGACAACGATGAGTTCAAAGAAGATGATGATGATATTCACAAAATTGGAGTCCAGAATAAAGACTTTCATTCAGTAAACAAAAAAGCTTATGAATTCAAGATTGATTATGATTCCAGTATTGGTTATTACAGCACCAGACTATCAATTGATTTGGTATATCTACCAAAAGGTTCTTATACAATGGTTTACGAGATGCATGTGGAAGATGGTATCACCATTAATGAAATAAATGCACCAAGCGGATCTCTATCTGTAGGAAAGATCAATTCTAGAATAGATGGAACTAAGACACGGAGCATCATCCATTTTTCTAAAAACGTTTTAAATCCCAGTTTTGATGATCTGGATATTGACATTAGATTAAAAGGTAAAACCAATCCTCAGACCACCATTTATGTCGTAGTTTACGGCGTTGCTGGTACTCAAAATGATGTGGACGTACAATTATGGGATAGATATTTTCATATTGGTGATAATGATAAAATTCATTTTGAAACGCCTATTAATATGGGGAACAAAAAGATAACTGGAGTAGCTGATGGTACTGAAGATAGTGATGCCATCAATAAAAAAACAATTGGATGCCTTAATAAATTTGTTAAGAGTGGTTGATTTTTATACAAATCGTCTGGAACACAATAATAAAAAATAGTGAAGTTTAACAAAACAGCCGACCCTTTTGCGATTGATGAACAAAACAAAAATTTACTCAGATTACCATATAATGGTGCTTATCAAATAATCTACAGTGATTATTATAAAGGAAGTGGTAAATTTAGAATTATGGATATGTCAAGCTCAAAAATTTTATTTTATCAAGAGCTTAATAGACAAACAAATTGGACACCAATAACATTCAATGCATTATTTTTCATCACTCTAAAAGATGGTGCACAATTTGCCGGCATAAAATTGTATATAGATGAAAATGATAGCGCCATTTTTGATGGAGGGTATTATAGTAATTTTTATATCAAATATATACGTCCTTTGCGATAAGCAAAATATCTAAACAATATATATGAAAGAGTCAGGAAAAAACATATTCAACTGGAATCATATTTCAGATGAATTAACAGAAGAACAAGTAAATGAATTAAAATCTTACTACCGAGCATATCATAAAAAGTGTTGGGCTTACAAACAGGCATTGAAACGTTTCAAAGAATGGAAATTATTGGGCAACTCATTGTCCATCATATTTGCATCTGGAGGTTTTGCAAGCAGCATAGCGACTGGTGGCATCAGTTTGCTTGCAATCAGTACAGCAGCACTTCTGATTCAAGGTTGGATGAAGCATAAAGCCCTTGATCTCAAGATCCAAAATTGTATTTATGCTTACCAAAGCTATCAACATCTTCTGAATGAGATGAGGGATATGATGAGAAGTGGAAATTACAATTCATGTCAAATTCATAATACAGTGAAGAACATTGATGATTATGTGACAGACAACAGTCCCACTATTGATAAATATCTCAGTAAATACAATGAAAAATTTACTTGTTAATTATCAACTGGATTCTAACACCAACCAATGATAGAACATTTTTCCAAAATTGTTTATAATATCTGATTATCCTCTTCGACTTCGTTACTTGGATATCTTTATAAGGAAGCCCGAGCATCTTGAATAATTGCTTTATAATAAATTTAATACTAATCATCCGTTTGCGCCCATCATTGACCTCATGAAGAATACCATTAATCTCAATGAATACTTTGTGGATCTGCTTCCTTTGATTATAAGTCAATTGTACATCATTCTCATGAGATATCCTATTTATCACATTCTCAATATGGTATTTTCGATGATATATTGATTTTTGTCGTATCAAATACATTTTGTCATAGAAGTTGAAGTTCTCTGTGATAAAATCATAACCAATAATTAAACCACAATTCATGCAGGTATTCATACCATTTACAGTTGTCACATCCTGTTCACTACAGCATTGCTCAACTGCTTTACTAAATGTTGTTAATTGTTCATCACAGAATGGACACATCATTTCACCATCATTAATAAATTCATCATGAATAACAGTGTTGCAAGTCATCTTATATTATTAGTACAGAATATATTTTAAAGTCGGTAAGCAAAAACTATAGGTCATATGACAATTGTATGGCACATTTTCCTGGGGAACCCCCTATTGTATGACATCATCGACTTCCTGTTTTTCTAGACATGTCTAGACTTGTCAGCGGGGGAATCCCCTGCAGACATGAGTCATCGATTATTTATTCAGTCCTCGTATACATGAGTCACGCGAATAAAGGGACTTTCCCGAAATATTATATCAAAGTTTTTCGCACCACATGTGTAGAAAATCTCGATACGAACCATATATATAGCCGATTTGCTAATTCTAATGTTGGTGATGTATGGGTATAGCTTGGTCAGAAAAAGCGGGGGCTGTCCTCTCTATACACCATACACACCCTCAAAGCATGGGATAAACCCCCGCCTCATGCTTTGGGTTAATAAGTAGTTAGGATTAAAAAATGATTGCCTGAACACGATGTCGGATCATTGGGTAGAGCTATAGTTGTATAAATATATACGGCAGAAGTGCCAGTTTGATCTCAAATCCGAGGGCAAAAAGAAAAAAGAAAAAAAAGAATAAAATAAATTTAAAAACCTTGGCTCATGAGGTGGGTCTGCTAGTGTTCAAGGAACGGTGTGGAGGTGGGAAATAAAACCTCTCAGGAGAGGCGGGTGGGTTGTGCACAAAAATAAAAGAGTCTCTCCTGAGAGGTCTGGTGGCCACCAGTTTTGTCAATTTTTCCAATAAGGAATAAAAAGCCATGCATACGGAAACATTGGCAATCTTCATTAATTCTCACATTGGTCCCAGTATTGGTCCCAGTATTAGTCCCAGTATTGGTGATTCAAGGTTTTGGTTCCACACTGATGTCCCGGGTTTTGGTCTGGCTCCATATTTGATTCCAATATTTATTTCATTAGTTTTTGTTTCATAAATATTTTATTATTTGATTTAAGCATTTGGTTTTTCCAGCAGTTGATTAATTGTTGGAAAAAAAGTTTAGAAATATAGTATAAATAATATGTTTGAAAAATGTGCTCAGAAAATCAAAACAGAAAAAAAATATTGAAAACTGTGCTCAGAAAATCAGAATAGAAAACAATATAGAAACTGTGCTTAGACCCCCATCTCTTATACTACTTAGGTTTAACTCTTCCATCTTCGAATCCAGGCTGATTAGCTTTAGAAGGATAAGATCTAATTTCTCGTTAACGTCTTCTGTAAGGTTCAGCGCCTCCATTATTTCGTCGCCTCCGTTCGACTTGCCAGAAACACTTGCCGGGGAATTTGACTTTTTCCACCTTTTTTCTCCGGGTGAAGTTTCTGCAGAACTGCTAGATGCGTTACTACTTCTAGTTTTTCTCTTTGGAGTTATAAATACACTCGATAATTCCATGAACACTTCAAAAGCTGCATAAACGGTGAACGGAGCTATCCAGCACACGTCTACATCCTTACACGGTCAACCCCAGTCTCCTCTGGATTGTGAAACTCCCGTTCGTGACTTTATCAGCTGGCCCGTCACAAGAGTCAAGTCGTCTACTCATGATCACGCAGAGTTCTACAGGACTTTGCCATCTATAACAGAGGCTTATTCTGAGGTACTATTTAAAGTATTACTTAACTATACAATATACAGTGTCTACGAATAATTTGTGTCATGAAACATGTCGAATTGTGTTTATAAAGATGACTGCGAAATCGAAGTTCTTGCTCGCTCGTCAAAAATGGCGTATTTGGTCAAAACGCCCTTTACAGTTTTTCGTCTAGCGCGCTTAATTTTTACAGGCCAAACTAGCCATTTAGATATGATATATCCATAACATAGCTCTTTCTTTAGAACCTTTTAATTGTCAAGATGTTCGCATTCTAGAGAAGTTATGACCCTCTAAAATCCGTTGAAATTTTACATGTAAATTAAAGTGCGATAGTTGTATTTTTCAAAGGGCCAAGAAGTAGACAAAACCTGTTTACTTCGAAATGAATTTTAGCTCAAAAGAATGACAAAAGGGTAAATTACAAACTGTGTGAATATAAAATCCAGCCAAGTTCCCTTCTTTCTGTACTGGCGTGTTAAAGATGTACAATTTTGGGTAAATTCCATCGGCCATCTTGGTTGATTGAGCTGTATTTCGAACTTTCCTAGATTTCACAAAAATGAGAACTCGCTGGGACTTTGAAAGTATATTTCTGAAAATAGTTCACCAAAAGGGTCATTTTGACGCAATAAAATAAAATCCGAATTTTCCGAACTGTCGCCGGATTCTCCATATTTACTGGCAGTGGCTCTTAAGTTACTTCTGAACAGAACCAAAGCCCTTGACTTACTGGCGTGTTCAGACCTAAATTAATACAAACGGGGACGAAACGAGCTAAGTTCCTTAAGTTACTTCTGAACAGAAACAAAGCCCGTGACTTACTGGCGTGTTCAGACCTAAATTAATACAAAGGGAAACGACTGGCACAATGAATAGTAAAAGTAGGGTTAACTATACGAAATAACAGGGCCACAGCCCATGACTGACTGGAATGTTAAAATTGTATTACACCACAATGAAGATGTTCGGTAGGCGTAGACAGCGCCACAGCTCGTGACTGACTGGCGTGTTTAAGCCACCACATAACACCTAACGAAAGACAGGAAGGATAATCATGGGGGCTAGCAATAACGGCAGGAAAGGAAAGATAAAAATTCAATTAGCGGCAAGCGTTTCATTTCGGATGTAAAGCTTGAACGCATCGGACTTCCAACGACCAAGAGCCCTGATCTGGGAATCGGTGTAACCTAGGTCGGCAGCATGACAAGCAGCCCCAATGCGCAAGCTGTGGCTCTTGTATCGGTTTGAATCGAGAGAACAAAACGATAAACACGTGCGAAGTTGTTCATTGAACTGGATGACAGTAACAGGCCTGTTACGAAAGCAGAAAAGCGGCCCTGGCGCAATTACCCTTACTTTGCAGTAATCGAGCATTGCTTTCACTGGGCAAATGGGCGATGCAGGATCGCGAGTGATAATGACATCCACTGTTGGTATTATGTTTTAACTGACAGATTGTTATCTTAAGAGATTGAATGCAACTGTCCGTGGATAGAAAGGAGAGATTATTAAATTGGACGACTGAGTTGCAGGAAGCAGGGCTCTTGCTCGCTAGTTCTCCTATGCGAAAAAAATCCGTAAAAGGCGATTAAAAACATAGCGGTAAATAAAGTACGCTGGTCTTCCGAAGAGATGGTGTGCTGGAGGGAGCGCACGAGTTGGAAAAGAACGGGTTTGGTTACGGGAAGTCTAGAGTCGGGTGGCCTTTCTCTGCCTACAGCTGTCAATAGTTTCTGGATCAAAAATGTTTTAGTGGGGTCACGTAGGTCCTTCATTTTGTGCACATAACTAATTGCTGAGAGGTAAGATGATATAGTGGAAGGAGCCAATTTACGGGCGCGTAAATAAGAGACAATGAGCACAATTGTGACAGGCAGACTAAAAGAGTTGGGAGAAACAAAGCGTTCGTAAAATTCTCGGAAAACGGTCCAAGCTCGAGAATACAACTTTCGTGACCCCGCAGAGAGCGCTGAAGCAAGGAGATCGTTCAGGGAAGCAACCAACACTTCGGCAGAACGTGGTTTAGTACTCGAGTCAGCATTTCGTCCGCCTCCGGAAAGATTTGTTTGAATTGACTGACCTGAAAGCGGGATAAGAGGTCAACACGGGAATTGTGTACCCCAGCGATATGTCGAGCCCGAAATAGAATGTTGTAATTGAGCGAAGTAAAGACTAAGTCTCTGACGAGTAACATAACGAGCTTACGTTTTAACGTTTACCGGTTGATAATGTCAACTAGAGCCGAATTATCTGTCACAAAACAAATGCACTTATTTGCCATATAGCGCCCCCAAATATGTAAAGCAATGACGATGGGAAAAAACTCAAGGAAAGTGATATTCAAGGAGCCCCAGGACTCAGGCCATGAACCAAAAAACCATTTTGTATCAAATACTGCGCCATAGCATTTCGATCCAGCTGCATCAGTGAACAACTCGAGCGTGGTGGACGAGATCCACAAGTCATCTAAAAAGAAAGCACGTCCATTGAAATCTCCTAGAAATGGCATCCAAACCTTCAAATCGGCTTTAGCATCTTTGCTTTTTGCGTATGCGGTGATGTGGACGTCG
Source organism: Catalaphyllia jardinei (assembly GCA_022496165.2). Lineage (NCBI taxonomy): Eukaryota > Metazoa > Cnidaria > Anthozoa > Scleractinia > Caryophylliidae > Catalaphyllia > Catalaphyllia jardinei. The sequence goes on along the minus strand of CM042747.1, from coordinate 33,572,887 downwards.
TAAACCTATCGTAAGATCAATAAGACGACGAAGAAAAGCTCTGCCCGGCAGAATTGAACTGAGCAAGTAAAATTCAAAACGCCAATGAACGATTGGAGCTCCTTAAGAGTCACCTTCCGACGAGAGTAAAAAGAAGTTTAAAGCGTGTGACATTTATGATGCCTATCCTCTGGGAGCCTAGCCTCTTGCAAAACAGAGTCAAGCGTAATGCCTGCGCATTGTAGCGAGGTGTCAGGGCCGAGAGTTTTTTCTTCGGCGATAGGGACCCCGATAACCTGGCACATACTTAAAAAGTTATTAAGATCCGACTGACACTTTCGCTTAGTGTCCGCAATAAATTAAAAAATCGTCTAGGATATGTAGTACGCTAGAGGCTCCAAGACGATGGATAGCTATCCACTCTAGGGCAGTGCTCAGTAAAAGCTTCAAAAATGGCACAAGACGATGAACAGCCCATCGGTAGGCAACGATCATACAAAGCAAAGGATGATCGTCTGGGTGTACCGGAATAATTCGAAAAGCTGACTTTATATCGGTTTTAGCCATAAAGTAGCCTCTCCCTGCGCGCTTTAGGGAAGAGATAGCGTCGCTTATTGTGGCGTAAGATACGGATGAAAAATCGCTAGGAATGAAGTCATTTATAGAGGAATCTCGAGGAAATGATAAATGTTGAATCAATCTGAATTCCGAGGGATTTTTCTTGGGAACTATGCCTAAGGGTGAGCAGAACATGTTTGGGAAAGCAGGCGCACGGAAAGGACCTGCTATTCGGCCAGCGTTAATTTCCTTAGTAAGTTTATCGCTTACAACATCGGGCCGCGCAATGGCACTCTTTAAATTAGGAGGCTCAAAAATACGCCTCTCACCTTGGAAGTGTACGCGAAACCCAAAATAAAAACCATGTATTAAGTAGGTTTTTAAAGGCAAAGGGTAGGCATGCAAGAGTCTTTCAAGTCGATCGGCTCAGATCTGACGGGCGTTCTTGGTTGTGGAAGACTGTGGGGAAATCTGGGAGGGTGATTGTGCACTAGCGCGTTTTTGACCGTCGGTAGGGAAGCGTGTTGCGGGATGCTTCGCACCACATTTGTAGCATTTGTGGTCGAATTTGCATCCACCCCCGCAGAAGCGACCGGCCTGAAAGGCCCAGCATGTGCCTTTCGGAAATGGCGACTGGTGCAAACGGGATCGATTACTTTGGGGCCTGTCGCCGATGGAGGATGTTGTCGGCCCCGAAATGTCACCCTCAGCCATAGCTCCCAATGCACCGCATCCCAAGGATATTTAGTAGGGGCTTTTTGCCGTAAGAGGCGGAATTGCTCATCGTAATAACCAGTCCCCTAGTTTAGCAGCGATATCTCTTACGATCTCGCAATATTTCATAAGTTTTGGCGCTTGGTGAGGAAACTTAACTACGTAAATTGCAACGAAAGTATTGAAGGCAGAGATCCATTGATTAATATGAGTGATCTTTTTCGTAGGCTTCCAAGACTCGAGGGTAAGCCGTGCCCCCGAGCTAGAAGTCGAATTATTGATGGATATAGAATAGTGATCATGACCTGGTGTAACCGAGAGCAGAACACCGAAATCTACATACTCATTGGCCCAAACTCTGCCCTTGATCTTATCCGTAACGCTACCTCCCAGCTCGAGGGCGAGGCTAGAAAAAACTAATTTATCTGAATTAGCTACAGTAGAAGAAGCCCCTGAAGGATTAGGCTCCGTTGCACCTGCTGTAGGGGATGTCAAAATCTCCAAATGGCCAGAAAGCGCCTCTTCTACTGATATGGGAGACGCTGTGGCGGCGCTTTCATCGGCAGCTGGCGTGTCAGTGGGCAGACCGGGCGATTTCAGGGCGGCTTGTACGGCGCTTGTTACAGCCGCTGTGATTGTAGCGGTCAAAGCCTCTATATCACAGGTGGAACTGGGCTGTGTAGCGGTTTCAGGTGGGACGACCGTTGTTGTTGAGGTGGAGGGTAGCGAACGAGCCCTCTTGGGTCGACCACGTGAGGTGCTGCCAGATGAGCGCTTACGGGAAGACATAGCTTTCCAGAAAGTGTAATTATTATATTAAAATGCGTAAGCAACAAAGAAGATTTAAGAAATGTCCCTTTGGAAAAACGAGAGGGCGGCGCTAAAATCCAAATGCGTGGCATGACTTAAGAACACAGAGGGCCAGAAGGAAAAAACTAAGAATTTTTTATAGAACAAGTCAAAGCCATGTTACGGATCAAACACAAAACAGAGCAAGGACAGTAACCAAGTGCACTTGGGCACGCAAAGCGGCCGGATATGGGCTGTACACTTAAATGAAAACGTCCTGCTTTCATGGCTAACATACTAAATGCGTCAATCAAGGGGGCAAAAAACAACACTGGCAGGAATTCACAAATGATAAACCTACCATTAATAAGCAAAATAAGCGTCATGCACCCCATTAGGATAAGTAGCATAAAACGACCGCAACAATACACAGGCAGCGCCCAGATTGGCGGTAAGATAATTTGTAATGAAGCTGCAGACGCAACACAGCCAGATAAATGAATCGCGGAACCATTGACTTGCATTAAAAAACTGGCACAGAACTATTATCGATTAAACGCAAGCATTTGAGCACCGCCCCTCGCATACTACGGTAAAGTTTGTGTTGCCCTCTACCATTCAAATGCACACCATCTCGGGACAAGAATTGACTCTTTGTATTCCTGATCTGATCCAATCTTTAAAAGTCTAAAATTGTTAAAATTTGAAAATATCGTTTCTCTTCAAGTAGCCAAAATTATGTACCTCTACAAAAACGGCCAACTCCCTGAAAGTTTCAAAAACATGTTTTTCACTGGACATTCATAACTATAATACCAGAAATAGAAATTTTTTTCGTCTGCCCTCTTGTAGGACAAATGTACGAAAATTCTCCCTACGATTTCAAGGACCCCAAATTTTTAATTTAATAAATGACGAAATGAAAATTTTATTAAGTCTTAGAGAATCTACTTCCAAATTGAAATCCATGTTCTTGGATTAGAGTGCTAATGCTTGCTTTTGCTTTTGTTTTTGTTGCTTTGCTTTTTGTTGTTGCTGCGCTATTTTTATCTTAAACGCATGTTTCATTATAAATTTTGTAATATATATTTAGTTTCAGTCTCAATATTTTTGCATTGCCATCGACAATTCTAGTTTTTTACTCCATTCTTAAAGGCAGTCCTTCAAATAAGCAAAATAGCTTCTTGGACTGCCTGCCTTATGCATGATTATTTTTTTTTGTAACTAGTATAATCATAATTTATAAAGGCAAATAAAATGAACTGAACTGAACTGAATTCCAAAATCCCCTGTGAGACCAAAAGAATTCGTATGGAAGGGGCTCAAGGACAAAGACATACGTTCTTGTTAAAAACCACCTCTGACGAAGAGCGACGTAGAGTTTGGCAAACGCAAATCAGGTGCACCTTATAATGATCGTGTAACAACACGACAAGATCTTCTAGGTGGGAACCTACTGTAAGGGCGGAGGAATCCACCAGATCATTAGACCCTAGCTGTAAGATAATTATATCAGGGCCAAAGTCCTTCACGGCGCCCAAATCATACTTAACAACTTTGGCAATTGTTCTACCGCCAACGCCATGCCATTTGCAAAAGAATTCTGGTGTTGAGATGCCCAACTTGGCATTATACCCGTGGTCCTGAGAACTGGTTATATGATCGCGAAGGCGACGAATAAAGGAGTGCCCCAAAATTAAGACGCGTGCTTTACCCATAGTTGAAAGCGCAACAGCAAAAAACCAAACCGCGAGCGAAACACTAGAAAAAATGAACAAGAAAAATTGCGCACTTGCCTGTAAACTCTAAAATTAAGACAAGGCTAGAGTTGTAGCTGAATGGTAAAGAGACCGAAAATAGCAGTGCGTTCAAATTAAATAATAACCTAGAGCCCGCCTACTTGTGTCTAATTGGTGGCTCCTAAGCGATATGTCAATCCGTGCTCCACCTTGAACTGAGACACGCATAACAATAAGCCAAGAGAATGGCCCGATATAAAATTGCATTATATGTGTTGCATGTAATGTTTGATTTTTTTAAAAAATATTTTATTGCTAGTTACAGCACAATTACAAGGACGATACAAACAACATTACGTAATTGTTACGCTAATGCTTACGCTACCCTAATTACATTTAATTACTAAGACTAATTAGAAGATAATTTATAAACTTACAAACACTAGTTACTGACACTAATTACAAATTTACGTTACATTGCATTCACAGTCAGTTTTATCTGATTAAGGTGTAGTTAATAAGGTAAACCCAAATAATGTGTACAGATGTATTTATATCTGTATTAATAATATACATGAAAAAATTACTCGATTCTGATTGGCTGAGAACAATGCAGGTTTTCCTTAACACAGTGCAGAAAAGAGGTAATTAAATACAAAAAAGGTAATAAAGCAAGCATTCTGATTGGTCAATGAACAAAGAAGTTCA
>CM042747.1:33553400-33563400 GCA_022496165.2 Catalaphyllia jardinei | reverse complement strand
GTTGGTCAAAGAAAGTGTCGGTAGAACATATGCAGTGGATTCGGAGGAAGCGGCTGAATGGGATGGCTTTTTTGGTGTGGTTTGGGTGGCACGATGTTTTGAGGAGGTATTTATGTTGTCTGTGGGCTTTGTATGGAGATCTGTTTGGATGTGGTTGTTGATGAGATAAACTTGGACATGTAGGAAAGGTGTCTGGTGCAGAGAATTGGAATACTCATGAGTGAATTCGATGGTAGGATGAATAGAATTCAGATAGCTTATGAAGGTTTTTAGATGCTCCTCTCCATGTGTCTAAGTCATGAAAATATCATCGATGAACCTCCACCAAAAGAACAGCTTGAGTAAAGAGTTGTCAATGGCCTATTGCTCAAATTTACCCATGAATATATTGGCGTGTAAAGGTGCCATGCGGGTTCCCATAGCTGTTCCGTGTTTTTACAAATAGGTTCTTTGTTGGAGGAAAAGTTGTTCATTGTTAGAATCATTCTGATGAGATAACAAATATTTTCAGCAGGAAGTGATTTGCCTTGGCGAGTGTCATAGTTTACATGCGGTCTTATACATGCGCGCATGCGCATCGGAATCTTGTCTGTAGAACTCTCTCGCTAGAATAAAAAGTTGTTGTGTTTACTGCTTTCTATCTCGTCCATCCTGACTCGAAACTACAACAGCGAGTGTTCAGAAAATAATGGCAGGCATCGACACCAATGTTAGTTTACAATGAGGAAACATCTAAGGTGACCAGGGGGGCGTTGTCCGGTAAAGGTTCAAGTTTCTGAAGTTGAAGGAGGAAGTGTGTAGTATCTTTAATAAAAGAAGGAAGAATCCTTCAGTAGGGTGCCCATTGCTGGATAATACGGGTCGGCCAGGGTTGCCTCGTTTGTGGATCTTTGGCATTTTATTAGGCCATTTTACAGTTGTGTGCTTAGTTACCTGACCATGAATGCAAGCGAGGCTGGAGTTGACCTTGTTTTGATACAGACCTCTGTTTTTTTTCAAGTAAATGCAACTAGTTAGCATAACAGCAACTTGATTTGCATAATAAAAGCAGTGAGGTCTGTATCAAAACAAAGTCAACTCCAGCCTCGCTGCCATTCAGAGGCCAGGTCACTAAGCTGACAACAGTAAAATGGTCTGTTTTCGTCTTGGTTTAAACCTTGTTCGTCTATTTCGTCTTTTCCATGTGTTCTTCATCGGCAGAAAACCCTTCACCTAATTTTTGAACTCTGAAAAACCTGTAGAATCGCGAAGTTGAGGATTTTGCTACGTCCACATTTACCTCGCCAGCTGGTGAGTTTGGCTGCTTCACTATTTTTCTTTATTTTTGTTAATAATCTCTATCTCGACGAAGAATCTTAGAGCAATTCAAGGCATCATTCTTTTCCTCAAATATGCTATGGTCTTGACTTTACTTGTTCTGGTTCATGGCTAACAGCAGCCTTTATTGTCAGCTAGATACAACATGTACAGCAGCCATATTGTCAGATACATCTTGCAATGCATTATGGGTAACTATGCTGTTGGGACACGGAATGCACCTTCCCGCCAATTCAACACAAGGCGGGGAGATCGTGCGTATAACTGTTGTGGGTCGTGTTGGTGAGAAAGTTTGGAAGAAAAAGGCTCCGATGGCGAAGCTAGTCAAAACTTTATAAAAGCAATCATCCACAATATTTTATCGTTCACTCTCTATTGAACAAGTGGCAACCCTTGGTATAGACTATAGACCACAGACGAACTTATGACATTGTTAACACACCGGATTTTCAAGAGCGACAAGAAATCAGTAAATGGCGTGACATCCAGCAAAGCATGTACAAGATACTTCAAGTTCAAGACCAGGGGTGGAACAAAAACGGATCATCGGTAGTTAAAACTGGAACACAAAAACGGCCCAGTATTGTTCGCGTGGGCAACGACTTCAATTGCATACGCGCTCCAAAACGGAGAGAATGAGACGATCTGAGGAAGTAGGCAGAAACTATTATGATTTCATGCTGGCCTAACAAAAAACAAAAAAGCTTGTGAACTGAAAGTAAACAGTTCATTTTTTGTAACCAAAAACCAAACTTTTGTTTCGAATTTAAGACGTTACGCGCGAGTGCATGGCTCAATTGTCTTTTTTCCACGGAATTGAATCAAATGACTTGACAATTTTACAGTCTGCAGTAATTTTACATTTTTTCATGTTTACACCGTATTTTTGTTAATGAAAAGCACAGCTACTGTAATCAACATCATGTTGCATAGATACTGCGTCAGTAAGCTCGGTAGGTTATTGACATATTTCAATAATTTCTTCTGTTTCTGGATTGTATTTTACGAGTGTTGTTCACGAGGTTTGTATGGCTAAGTGTAGTAGTGGCCGGGCAAGGTTTCGAATTGCCGAATGAATGTCAAAGGCCCTGCCATCCAGATAAGGCCTACCAGTCTCCTATAGGTAGTTCGGTCTAACGTTCGTTGAAAGTTGGTCAAGCAATTCTTGCCCAACCTTTTCAATCGCGGGGCGAGCTTTTCTCATGCCGTAGTTTATTGCTTTCTTTTGTAACGCGGCGTTTCTCTTTGCCTCAGAAGCATAATATCTGCCAGCCTCTACGCCTCTGCTAAGAATTCCAGCGCCCTCCTTGCGGGAGGGCTCAATCAGTTTCCCAGCAAAAAGCGAGTTTTACCATGTAGTTATTCCACACACAGCACGCTTGACTCTGAGCATTTTGCGATTGTTTTTTGTCGAAAATATTTTATCCATTCCTTTAAGGTGGCTGGACACAGCTTTTGATACCTCTGTTTCATTTACCTTTTTCTCTAAAACTCCCGATCCATTGGTCGCCAAAAATTGCAGCAAGTAAGTTAACAGCACAAACCTCAACTTTTTGATAATTACAAGATAATTTGGTTTTATCAACTGAGTTGATAATGTGAATTAGCCACCGTAAAGAGATTCAGAAGCTGACGTTTCGAGCGCTAGCTCCGACGAAGGGTTAGCGCTCGAAACGTCAGCTTCTGAATCTCTTTACGGTGGCTAATTCACATTATCAACTTTTTGATAATTAAGCTGACTTATGTGCTGTTGCCATGGCAACATGATTAAATATAAACAGCTGTTTAAAATCGGTTTTGTTTAATTGCAGAAAATCTTGTCATTGGATTTCATTTTTAGCTCCGCCCGGCGGCCCTAAGGGCCGGCAAGCGGAGCCCCATAACTACAGGAACAAGATCACATGCATGCATAGAAATAGAAACCCATGCAACTCTTTTCTTATGGTAAAAATGGCTAGTGGCATGGATCGTGGGCGCGTACGACTACGTCGCGCAACATGGCGGCCATCCAGCTAATACCACGTCATGTAGTCTTGGATGACAGCATATATCTTTGATATGAGACATCCAATTAAGAAATAGAAAACATGTACCGTGTTTGTATCGAGTTATACAAACACGAGTGGAAGTTTGGGAGAACGAGAAATGCTGTGGGAACACGAGCCGCAGGCGAGTGTTTCCACAGCACGATACAAACGATACAAACGCGGAGTACATGTTTTCTATTTCTTTTAGAAAACACCACGACGAGAAAAGGGAAAACAACTTGTAAACTTTGATTATCAAAATGTAAATTCTCTTTGCTCGCGCCATCACTACGTCAACAGCGCGCGCTTAGCTCTGTCTCCATCGAGTTATATAAACAGGCTTTTTAACCAATCAGCGCGCGTGCTTCCTTAGGACTGTTTTCTAAATTGTTTAATTGACAGCTGTCATATCAAGCAATCTGCTGACCAGTATCACGTGACCATTTCGCGGGCTCAGGTTTTTTGAAGGTAACCGCTGACCAAGTGCTAGTTTTTGATTGGATCGCGGGCGCATGTCAGCTAAACTTGTTGAAAACAGGGCAGGATTCTTCGGAACCCGGCTAACCCTAACTAGGTTTAACTTTTTGTCCTATGCGAATGTTTTTTGCTGCTTTATTTGTGTATATGGTGATCATTAAAACTCAAAACAGGAGGCCAAACAATATACAGAAAACCTCACCGCAAAGTTAAAAAACTCAAATCCAAATTCTACCTTTTCCTGGGTTAGCTTAAACGGGCTCCCAACAACCTGGCCCAGGAGCTACGCTTTTAGGCTGGCCTAAATCTACATATTAATTTGATGCAACAAGCTTGAAACGACACTCACAAGTTAGCGCTATTTTAATAAAAGCAGCGCTCTGGCGGCCCAAAGGACAACCAAGCAGAGCCCCATATCCATGCATATATGGAAAGTAAAGGAAACCTATGAACCAATTTTTTCATGGTTATCATGGCTAGCAGTATTGCTCGTGGGTGCATACGCACGACGACGACGGTTGAGTTGCGCAATATGGCAGCTATAGAGGTGGCCATGCTTTGACAAGAAGTGCACCCTCGGTTTGCAACGGCAGTATGCCATCTTTTCCTAACTAATAGAGTGAATTCGTATAACCCATTCCTTATATGCTAATGAGGCTCATAATATTCTAATTACCAGTTTTTGTACTCACGAGATAGTTTTCACGTAAGAATGCACTGCAATAATTAAAATATGAGCCCGAGTATTCGTTGTGAGGTGAACGACCATGGAAGTGCACGAAATACGCGTGGTACTTTTGAATATTCTTGCCAATTTGGTGATGTTCGTGACTTTACAGCTACCACAGCCGGACGAAAATCATTCCCTTTGCAGCATAGGTTGTTTGAGAATTTTTATGGAGAACAGTTTTGCGGTCGAGATGTGTTTTCCCTGATATCACGACAAGCCCACTTGTTCTGGAGAAAAAGTGGTGAAACTCCGGGGTCCTTTTTAAAATAGCCACCGATCTGATGCCAATGCTCTTCCATTTAACATTACATGGACTTCCACGAAGACGTCAACAACGACAAAAGATAAATATTATCAATCAGATTTTACTTGTGATGATGTGGTTCAGGAAATATCTCGACGTGGATACACTTGCACTCTGTTTTGACATTGATCCAACCTCTGTTATTCGTATTATATACAGAACACTACCAGAAATTCGGAAATTCTTCCAGAACCAAATCAGATGCCCAAACGTTTTGGAATGGGGCAATCTAATGGGAAACTGGCCTGAATTTCCTAATGTCGTTGGTGCAATTAATAGTACCCCTCATCAGATCTACCGACCCCTATCAGAGGCTCAAAGACCGTTTTACAGTGGACATAGATATTACCACTGCATAAATACTCAATTAGTTATAGATAATGATGTAAACATTCGATTTGCTCAGGCCGGTTTCTTCGGAAGCAGCATGAAGCCACGTCCTACAGACTAATGGAGCCGATCGGGCCAGGACTCAATTTGGACATCCCACCAAATGCGTCCAAATGCGTTAGCTGTCAGGGCATACCCCGATCACGGCTCTTTACTAACACCGATTCCAGCAGGGCAAATGCATTTGCTTAATCATAAAGAGGAGGAGACGCGCACGAAAATTTAATCGGGCATTCGCGAAAAGAAGGGTGAGAATAGAGCATGTTATCAAAGAGGTTAAGACTGTCAAGGCTGTAAGTCAGATCTGGAGACATCCCCGTTGGTTAATGCCAATTTGTGTCGAGCTGGCCACATTGCTGGCCGAGAGACGTTTGCGTTTATTTCGCAGACTCCGACAAATGGGCAGCAGAACTGAGATACATAAGTTATGTGTTACAATCTGGTTTAATTTCATGTTTCAATTTTGTTTTGACTTTGCTTGAATCTAAATAGCTGAACGCTGAACTTAAATAAATCAAACCGTAAAAAATATTGAGCTCTGATATGTGCTTTCGTTTTTAAGCGCTGATATTTGCCTTTTCTCACAATTAAAGTTAACGAACTGAATAACATATTGATAATTGTCAAGGCACGTGTTATTTGAAGTAAGAAAATATATAACATTGCTTTTTTACTTCTTCTTTTTATCTAAGTACAAGTTAACTTTGATAGAATGCTTTTAACAGAGTCCATAATGTCCATGGCTTTTTCGCACATTTTCTTGTGAGCTTCCTGAGTCTCTTTTGCTACATCAATTTTTCTGTTCTTCTTCTTCTTTTGAACCTTGACACTCTTCCTCCTCGCTGTTTGACGGTGACGCAAGAAATTCGCTCTCCATTTTTCTCTTCACGGTTTCCACTCAACGTTCATTTGGTGCAATTCTCTTTGCATACTGCATTTTGTTAGCGATTAAGGTGGACGTCGCATCGATAACCGTAGAAGTCGATGGTGTGGCGGTTTGAGGTGAGCGTAAAGCATTTCTTACAAAGTTTTGCATTCTTTGGGTCAAGCGATTCGTGGATTGGTCTAGATACATATGCACCACGTGCCCTGGTAAACCAGCTTTCTGACACCGTGGCCGAGAAACAAGCGGGCCGGTACTTGCATGCCGGTATGCAAGCAGTGGAATTTAACAATGGGCGCTTACCATTCCACCCAAAGTTTAGAAATTTTCGAAACGGGGCTGAAATGGTACGGGAATTTCCTGGGAAAAGTTCCAAACAATCTGGAAGTTGTTGAATTTACGAAAAGCGAACCATTCAACCGAATATTCCGGAATTTCCGGCATGAAAATCAAATGGAACGGACATTTCCAGGAAAATACGTTCGAAAATTTGGGTATACCCCACAAGGTTATTCTCTTTTTTGGAAATTCTGCAAATTCGCGATTTGCTATTCATGGCTAGTTGTTTTGGCCGCGATCACAGCGAGTTGGACATCTCACGCAAGGATGACGGAGACGCGTATCCGAAAATGGATTTTTTTTAAAATCATCCCACTTTTATGTCGAGAAATACTGGCTGCAGCTGAATTCGTTTAATAAAAATAATGCCCCCTTAGTGTACTTGTTTGTTTTGCGTACGCCGGCTGGGAAATGTACAAAGATTTAGAACGCGTGCAGAACCATTTTACGACTTATTAAACCCTTTGTTTTGCAACATTTTCACTGCCGTTGTGGTTGGTTTCAGGTTCCTGTTGTGATGTTGACATATCAGTGTCCTGTTTGCGATTTACATCTAGGAATCGTTGAAAAATTCCGGCTTGTCGTTCTGTACCATTCGCCCATGGAAATTTCCGGAAATTCACACCGGAAATTTAGTTTGATCGAATGGAAAGCGCTCCTTGAACTCGTAAATTTCGGAAAATGCAGTTCCATTCGTCAATGCGAATTTGCAAAAATTCAAACTAGAATTGTTCATCGAACGGAAGATACCATTGATTTCAATTTGCATAGTGTGCTTTCTTCATTGTTTTTCTCATTACCATTTAGTGATTCTCATTAGCATATAAGAAACGAATTATCCGAATTCACTATAATAACTAATGTAAGTGAAGTATGATCATCGCAGTAAATTTTCCAATTTAAGCAATTGGAAAGAAGAAGCCTGAAAAAAAAATCAGGGCTTCAACGGGATTCGAACCCATGTCCTCCGCGAATACCGGTGCGATGCTCTACCAACTGAGCTATGAAGCCACACATTGGGAGCAAGGTCAATTTAGTGATTTCATATTTTCCCGTGCAGTGAAATTATGTGATGTATATATGAAATAATTCATATTTGAACTGCGGTTGTAGATGCAAGTGAAGTATGATCATCGCAGTAAATTTTCCAATTTAAGCAATTGGAAAGAAGAAGCCTGAAAAAAAAATCAGGGCATCAAAGGGAATCGAACCCACGTGCTTCCCTATATACATCATCATAGCTCAGTTGGTAGAGCATCGCACCGGTATTCGCGGAGGTCATGGGTTCGAATCCCGTTGAAGCCCTGATTTTTTTTTTCAGGCTTCTTCTTTCCAATTGCTTAAATTGGAAAATTTATTGCGATGATCATACTTCACTTGCATCTACAACCGCAGTTCAAATATGAATTATTTCATATATACATCAAATAACTAATGTGTGTATCTCTGGCCTTTGATGTGCCCTATACATATATTCTGTTATAATTCCTACCTTAACTGCTGGAAACAACTTTGACAGAGCTGTTTCAACAGTTTCACCGTAGCAGTTTTATTGAGTGTAAACCTCGTGGAGGGTTTTAAATCTTTATTTTTTTTATGGTGATAAAAACAACAAAATATTCATGTGAAACCTGATGTTGGTGTTGATTGTGATTAGTAATTCTGTGCTGTAGGCTCGATTGCAGCCGCTGTTCGGGAAATGAGCCCGCGCTCCACCCCCGAAAAGACGGCTAGACTCGTGAACGAGAGATTGTTGATTTCCACCAATCAGAAGCTTGCCTGCCAAGATCGAGCAGGCAGATCAGGCAGCATAAATTATTTTTTCAGAATAAATTTCAAGATCGCGGATGCGAACGCACTGTTTGACTCAGCTTGTGATCGTGTTCTAGAACGTTTTAAAGTGGAAAACTTGAAAGATTTACAACGGAAAGCATTAGAAAAGTTAGTAAATGGTGAAGACGTTTTCGTAATTCAACTGACTGGGTCAGGAAAGTCACTCATTTATCAATCTGCGCCGATGGTTTTTGACGTCGTCAAGAAGACAACTTTCCGATCCATCGCTGTTGTAATCTCACCTCTGACTTCGCTAATGCAAGATCAAGTGAAATTTCTTAAGTCAATAGGAGTTACTGCGGAGTTTATCGGTGAAGATCAACAGGATGACGAGGCCAAAAAGGCCGTTGAACGGGGCGACTGCCAGGTCGTATTTGGATAACCCGAGTCATTTTTAAGCTCCGATCGGTGGAGGAAGATGTTGTCGAGCACGGTGTACGAACAGACATTGTGCCTATTGTCGTAGATAAAGCGCATTGGTAAATTTCATAACTGTGAAAGGTTTAATTTGTGGCTCGGGCTATGCAACTGTTAACTCCCAGAGATCAAGGTTCACGATTTTTAGTTCACGTAACACATACAGTATATGTGAAATTTAGTGTTCATAAATAACGTGTGTTTCCTATAGAGCATATATTTAAGTTTAAGTCCCTAGGCCTCTAGGAACATCGTTCACTTTGCTAGGCCAGGAAAGCTTAACAATGGGTATAAAGTCACCTCTCTCGGAGCTGTTTCCCATTTTTTGAGTATACATGAAGCTTTCACTTTACTTAGCTTTCTTTCATGTCAGTTTTGAAGAGAAATTAATTCGAAGCTTATCTTTAAATGCATTGAGAAAGTTTTATTTTACAAAGGCTTTGTGTAACTTGCATACAGGATATGGTGTAAACTACGGTGGTTGGCTTGAATAAATAATCAGCGTATCATTTTGCTAACTAAATCTGTCTCTCTGTTGATCGAAAGTGTTGAATTGAATTACACAAAGATTGTGCCAGCAATGTGCTGGCCAGCAGATCTCCACGTGTTTCCCGCCGTTGTTTGTGTTGGGAAGATATTGAATTTGAAAAAAGTAAGATTGGCAGTAAACATTTAAATCTTTTTCTAGCTCACTTGTATATTAATACCTTCCCACTTGCAGTCTTTTCCACGGAATGCAGGTAACGCCTCACTTGGGCTTACGTTTTTGTTTTCTTTTCAACATTGGGGTCAAAGCTGAGGAACACCATATCAAACATATCAGAATGGGACTGCTAGAGGGTTTCGACGGGATTAACTGACAAATTGCTCAAATTTTCACCAACTTTACATCTGAAAATGTAACGGGCAACTAACATTTGTAGTCGGTTTTATAGTCAACAAGAGTGGTTTTCAATAGCCCTTTTCACGGTTAACTTTGCTCATTTGCATTAAAATAAATTCTAGCATGTATGCGAAACAATTTCGGGCTATTTTGTAGTTTTAGCCCGAAATTGCCTCGCACCCACGTTGGATTACATTGTAATGCAAATGAGAAAATTTAACCGTGAAAAGGGCTATTAAGTGTCGTAAAACCAAAACCAAGGTAATCATTCCAGCCAATCACAAAGAAGACACACAACACATTGAACCAATCGAAATCGAAGTAATAACATGTGGCTGGTGCAAAGTGATAAAGCGAGAGAAAGCCCATTAGAGGTAGCGGGGCAAAATTGGTTTTGCTT
>CM042747.1:33522844-33540344 GCA_022496165.2 Catalaphyllia jardinei | reverse complement strand
AAGGATAAAGAAAGTAACTTGGGACCAGTTGCTGGCTCCTAAGGCTAAAATTATCCAGAGTTAAGACGTATTTTCGTTTTGCGTGTGAAACGCCGCAAGGTATTACTAATTGGCAAGATAAGCTCGTTTTCGCTGTTTCCCTTTGTGTGTCGTTCGTAGCTCGCCGAGGTCATCTTTTCTTCCAAATCACTTAATAGTTCGAAAAAGATGTTCCCATTCAACTTTCAGGCAATAATTTTCGATTTTGTCGACCAAAACGAGTCTTCATGTTATGATCATATTTTTTGGTTGCTATGACCGTCTGTCGCTTCCTTTGGCTCGAAAGCAGTGAGATAGGCAACCAAAACATTCTAATTAACCACGCGGCCGTAGGCGTGTGCGGTTCTAGCTCTGCAAGCAGTTTATTTTTTTTAATTTTTTTAACCGCGCAGCCGAAGGCGGGCACGGATCTAGGTCTGAAAGCGGTTTATTTTATTTCTTTTAACTGCGCGGCCATAGGCGTACGCAGTTTTAGCTCTGCAAGCGGGTTATTTCTTTATTTTTTCTTTAACTGCGCGGCTCGGGCCCAAGGGCGGTTCTAGTTTTACAAGCGGTTTATTAGCCAGTTTACGAAATGACGACGGCGACGCCGAGGACAATGTCGATTAAAAAAATCAGTTTATGTTTTATCTACGAATCTCGCGATACTCTTAAGTCATTTGCCTTGTTCATCACTGTCAAAACTATCGCAAGATTTAATTGGGAACACAGCGATAACTTTGAAATAAGAATTTAAAAAATTAGCCGCCGTGGCTCACGTTCTCCAGATATCGCAAGATTTGGCCATTTCACGTTGTCGTTCTGCAGAAGACGACAAAGAAATGTACAAAATATTATAACGCACGTGCACAGCTATTGTTCTGCTCATTAAACCTTTTGTTTAGCGACGTTCCCGTTGCCGTTGCCGTCGTGGTTTCGTAAACTCCCTATTTTTTCCAACCGCGCGGCCATAGGCGTGCACGGTTCTACAATCATAAACAAAAGTAGTTGAGACACTCCCCGAAAAGACCCGTTTCGTTCAACGAGTGAGTTTTAAATAATTTTGACATTTCGACCCTCTCTTCCCTTTTCAATGAAAGAGATGCTTTTTGAAATTACGGAAGGACGCTGATAGAAAGCGTTTGTTTTGCTCAAAATGTGTCAACACTTTTGTCCATGATTGTAGCTCTGCATGCGGTTGACTTTTTTAACTGCCCGGCCGTAGGCGTGCAAGCGGTTTATTTTTTTTTAACCACGCGGCCGTAGGCGTGCGTGGTTCTAGCTCATCAAGCAGTTTACTATTTTTTAAGCGTGTGGCCGTGTGTGGTTCTAGCTCTGCAAGCGGTTTAGTTTTTTTCCCGCGCGGCTGTAGGTGTGTGCGGTTCTAGCTCTCCAAGCATTTTTTTTAAACGCACGGCCGTAGGCCTGCGCGGTTCTAGCTCTGCAAGCGGTTCATTTTTACCGCGCGGCCGTAGGCGTGCGCGGTTTTAGCTCTACAAGCGGTTTATTTTTTTAACCACTTGGCCGTAGGCGTGGGCGGTTCTAACTTTTTAACCGCACGGCCGTGGGCGTGCGCGGTTCTCAGTTTTGTTGGTGACCAGACGCAGTTCTCAGCTCGGCTGTTTTTTAACCGCGCGGCTGGAAGGACGCCGATAGAAAGCGTTTGTTTTGCTCAAAATGTGTCAACACTTTTGTCCATGATTGTAGCTCTGCATGCGGTTGACTTTTTTAACTGCCCGGCCGTAGGCGTGCAAGCGGTTTATTTTTTTTAACCACGCGGCCGTAGGCGTGCGTGGTTCTAGCTCATCAAGCAGTTTACTATTTTTTAAGCGTGTGGCCGTGTGTGGTTCTAGCTCTGCAAGCGGTTTAGTTTTTTTCCCGCGCGGCTGTAGATGTGTGCGGTTCTAGCTCTCCAAGCATTTTTTTTTTTTAAACGCACGGCCGTAGGCCTGCGCGGTTCCAGCTCTGCAAGCGGTTCATTTTTACCGCGCGGCCGTAGGCGTGCGCGGTTTTAGCTCTGCAAGCGGTCTAGTTTTAATTTTTTTTTTTAACCGCGCGGCTTGGGGCTAAGTGCGGTTCTAGTTGTACAAGCGGTTCATTTTTTTTTAACCGTGCAGCTGTAGGCGTGCACGGTTCTAGCTCTAGAAGCGGTTTATTTTCTTAATTTTGATTTAACCGCGTGGCTTGCGGCCGAGCACGGTTCTAGTTTTACAAGCGGTTTATTTTTTTTAACCGCGCGGCCGTAGGCGTGCGCAATTCTAGCTCTGCAAGCGGTTTATTTTTTAACCACGCGGCCGTAGGCGTGCGCGGTTCTAGCTCATCAAGTGGTTAATTTTGTTTTATTATACTTTTTAAACGGCGTGGCCGTAGGTGTGCGCGGTTCTTAGTTTTGTCGGTAACCAGACGCAGTTATCGGCCCGGCCAAGTAGTGGTTGAGTCTTTTAACCACGCAACCCGTAATGTTTATTCGCCGAGAGCTTTTGAAACATTAATACACGAAAATGTTACATATTGTTTTCTTTATTGTTTGTGAAATACATTCTTTTTTGGTTTCATCGAAGCGTTCAAATCAAAAGAATGTGTCAGAACGTGCAAGGATTACGTCATTGGTAGAGAAATAACCACCATACTAAAAATAGCCACGGACAGCGTAACTCTTGAATTATGTGACTCGTGTGACTACTTTGCTAGCTCCTTGCTCATAAAGAAAACCGATTAAATTTAATCGTGACTTTGAAGAGAAAGCTGTCGTTTATAGCGTTGCCATCGAATTGTTCGTATCATTCATGCCCAGACATATCCTAGAAAATCCACAGCAACTACGGCTTATGGTGCAATCGGCTACAAGGGGTAAACAGTTCGTGTGTAGTCGTTGTCAGCTGTTGTGCTATAGATTGATCAGTTGACTGCATGTCTGTAGTCATCAGTAAATCAACAAGGACTGCTTGCGGACAAGAAACACGAAGGTAGGTGTTCGGGTGATTATTTTGTCTTTACTGTGGGTGAAACACATTTTTCTGGCTTTATTGAAGCGTTGGATTCGAAGGGAATACTTCGTACGCTAAAAAAGGTGTTATGTCAGCCACATAATGCGCTGACATAGTAGGTTTCACTTTTACTATAGGACAAATAATATCCTGCTTACCTTGCAAGTTTATTTCGCCAGAAGTATTGCTCGTTAATTTATTTCAACATTTAGAAATATTTCTTGTGGGATTAGGCAATTCAAGTGATTTGTTGGGCTTTTTCATCGAAGTGAGTTAAGAGATTTGAGGCCAGAAAATTAAGTAATTGCCGAGGTAAACAATAACTCGCCAGAACTTGGAGGGGGAAAACCCTAAGCGTTCTAAAATGAGTTGTGGATAGCGTAAACCTCGGATTGTGCAACTCCTTCTCTCTTGCTTGCATACTAATTAGCTAACTTGACTAAACTTGCCCGAGGCGGGATATCGCGTTTTGTTGGTGACCAGTACCAGGCTTCTACTATATTTATTACCCTGCGAATGCAGACGTATTTCCGGCTGTCGCTTGTCTCGACCAGTGACATCAGGAAATACATCTGCATTCGCAGGCTTATGTTTATACGTCAAGAACTTCTGAAACATGCCACTATGATCAAATTTTTACCTCTTGATTTTTTAGGTGGATCACAAAGAATAAGATGAAAGAATGAAAACGCCGTTTGCAAATACCTGCATTGGTTCCGGAGATATTTAAGTTTGAAAAATGTGTAAAATATGCAAATGAGGTGACTGACGACGTCATATACTCAACCCAAAATAACATCATGTATATAGAGGTATCTTGGCCAATTTGCTGTGTAGACCATTGAAACTTGGTAGGCTAATAGTTCTACAGAAAACATGCCTACGGCTATAAAACATTTTGTTCCCATAGCAACTCACTCTTTTCCAGTCCCCACCCACTTGATTTCAATATGTAAGTGATTTTCAGCCCGAAAAAATGTTAACAAGGCCACAAACTCAAGCTAATATATTTAGATGCCTGTTGCAAATATGAAAATTGGATGCCAAAGGTGGCCAGAAATGCTTTTAATATTGAGAAGGTCTGGAACCCAGTATGTTGCCTTTGTTAAGGTTAAGTTGTGGTGCACATTTAGTAGAATCTTACTGCAAAAAATCAAACATTTCTGATACAAATTGGCTGAGATATCCTTTTTCATCATAGTGGCACTTAAATACACGGAAAATGTTACGGATATTGTTTTCTTTATGTGTGACCACCTGACTACTCTTCTGAACTTTTAGTGCAAAGTAATTTGTCAGTGACTGTTCTGAATATGACCGAGTTTCCACTAAAGTAGTTAGATATTGTGTATTGTTCTTGTGAGTGCAAAAAAGAATAAAAAACGAGGTTATAAGTTGTTTCAACTTCTTATTAGTTTTGTTGGTGACCGGACCTGAACTCCCACTTGGCCAAATGTCCTCACTGGATGATGTCATCATCAGTCAATAACAGGCCATTTCTCAGCTCTTTTCGTCATGACACCGTTAGGAGAGTTTTGTCAAGTTAGCAATTTAACTATTAGAGAAAGAAAATGGCCACCATTCGGGGAGAAATGTTTATTTGGTCAAAAATTGGGCCAAAATCCCTTGGGGACGGATGCCAGAACGTTTGCAAGGATAAAATAAGTAATTTGGGTTTTGTTTGATTTCACTGAAATTTTAATATGATAAAGCTGAAATGTAAGGAATAGATTTTACTTTTGCCGATGTGTGGTAGCTATTGATGTGAAAGTGAAATTTTGCTTCGAACTAATTTTTTTAAAAATAGTTTTTTGCACCGCGTGGGTTCAGCGTGGTTCTGAAATCAGAGATTTTTGTTTACTCTGAAGTTAAAAATACTCGAAAAAGGTCTATTAATCGACCTTTAAAATAAATATAAATTTACATATGTTCCGAGATGAGTTTGTAGTGAAAAAAGGTTTTCTTTACGGGTGCTGGGTTTTAAGTTTTTCCCACGAAAAATAATTAAATTATTAATTAATTAATGACACTTTTCATTACGTTTAAGTTCAATTGTTGGTGTTGTTGTTTTTTGAGATGTCGTATGTCACAATTGCATCGATTTTCCTGTAAGTACTAAAATTTGACTGTCACTGTAATCTTTGTTCGTGTTGTTCTTCATTTTTTCAGATACATCACCATGATAAAAAAACAAAAGGCCTTCAACAAGAGTCAAATCGACGCTGACAAGCAGATCATCTTTATAGACGAGGCCTACGCCAAACTGCTGGACCCAGACCATTGGAAGGAACGTCTACATTAATTTAACTGGATCTTTAGCTTAAGGTCTGTTTTTCTAATTGGCTTCTATCTCCTTTGTTTCCTTTTGCATTAAAGTGCTCACCCATGGTGGCTCGACAGCACATGACAGAAAATATGTCATCTTTTCCACTGACCATATGATGCCTTCTGTTTATTACGTGTCAAGAGGAGATGAACTTTGGAGAAGAATACAATGCAGCAATAAACGTGCGCTTCAGGAAGTTCCACTTTAAGACCTTAAGATCTCCACCTGTCGCCTGGGCTGTGGAATTTTTGAAAGAGCATGCAAGGGATGGCATAGTGTGGGCAAGTAATATGGCAGTTACTCTGGTCAATGAGTTGCCTCTGCCGGTCCCAGGAATGGCCAGAAGTCACAGCACATTCGGCGTCGAAGAGAGAGAGAGAGCGCATCTGAAACTTGACCATGGACGACAGTGACAGTGGTGACGTCATGGTGGGTGAAGTATCCTGAGAAATGCCAACAAGAATCCGAGAGTGGCGAGGAGAGTGAGGGAACGAGTGACGATAATATTTGCTCAAGCTACGCGAAGGGGTTAAAAGAATTACGAGTAGATTGCGAGGCTCAGCAAACTACAGCCCCAAAACAGTTTGACGTTAATTGGTACTGGCATCAAACAGTTCCGAGAAGATTGCGACAGGCATGCGAACCTTGTAGGGGAGGAATTTCTGTAGGAGACCAAAGCAAGATGGATTACACTTGGACTGATGAAAGAAGAGGATTCTGACCTGCTACAGTCGGTGGACGGACCTTGCCATCCCAACATCGAGAGGACCAGGAAACAATACTTTGCAAAGAAGAAAGCCAAAGAACGGCAGCTTGCGGAGAAAACACGCATCTATTACAAGGGTGAGTGGGTGTTGGGAAAAGAAAAAGAACTGCAGGACCTTCAGAAACAAGATGCCTCCACAGATCCAGAAACGAAACACTCTTCAATACATGATAGAAGTTGCCGTATACCACCTTAAGTCGAGGTTTCAGGGAGAAGTTCCAGGCATCAAGCAGCACGTCTTGCTAGAGAGACGAAGAAAAGCTGTGCAACTGAAGTGGTGCTCTGACGAAGAAGTGAAATTAATACGTAGTATATGGTGTCTGCTGCCATTTCCCAGGATGTACTGCACGACAATGGGAGCGAGACTTCTGAGCCATTTGAGCCAAGTGGTAGATATGCCAGCGCATCACAGCCTTGTGATCAACGGTGACGTGAATGACCAGGATCTGTTCATCATCCCAGTGGCGAGCTGGGAGATAAGCCACACCTCATTCGAGAGGACCCGTTGTGTCCATGAAGAATCACAGAGGGAAATAGCGACCCCACCTGGCGGACAAAGTTCAGCATGGAAATATTGGCAAACGAAAAAACACTAACATGATTTTGAATTATTTCTTGAGTCAATCATAGTTGAAAGCGTGTCCAATTTAAGGTCAAAGGACACTGTTAATGATGTGGCAACGTCATGTTTTTTTCTTATGTTGTTGTCACTCTAAATGATTCTACCGTCACGATTAAAGGGAATAGTTCTGTGTGAAATGGGTTGCTTTATTGGCGTTTATATCCTACTGGCTAGCGTTACACAGAGCTTAGCATCATTTTCATTCCAGTCCGGCGTTCTTCTGTCTTGAAATTTGAAATAATGGTCTCTCAAAATAGCAGTTCCCTGTCGAAACCTGTGCTTAGTTATCCCTTCCTTTATATCTATGTGCCTATTGTGTTTGTGTGGGTGATAATCAGTGATAATTTGTTAGTTCTTTTCAATCAGAATTTTGCAATTTACTTGTTAAAAAACTTTTACTTCTTAATGCTTAAATGTTCATAAATTGTAATCAAGGTTAAACAATATCTGTAGGCTGATTTAAGCATCATAAAAAATTGAAAAAAAAGAGATGAGTTTGGACGAGACTGCTCAGCCGAAGAAGTTGAATCGAGAGGATGAGGGAGAAGAGTCGAAGACGGAACAAGATAAGCTGAGTTACTTGCAAGTGTTGAAAGATGCTGGAGTAGTGCCGGCAGATGAGTCCTTTTATAGGACGTTGTTTGGACTGATCATCAAGGATAGTGTGGATGCTATTCTGAAGAGGGAAGTGATACATCTCACAGCACAGATGTGTCGGTTCCGAAACAACATTGCAAGAAAACTCCCTGTGGATAAAGAAATAACAGATGATACCCCAGTTGACATGGTGAATGTACCCACGGGATTTGAAGAAGGTTGGAGAGTGTGCAAAGACCAAGAAGGAAACCCAGACCGAGAGGAACTGTCATACAAAGCTATTAGAGATTTAATGATGATCAAAGAAGACTAAAATCAATTGAAAACAAGTTTTTTTAATTAACATTAAAAATGAAGTTCTTTGACTTAACGCTTTTGCCTAAGTATAGGAGAGACAGGGTAGGGATTTTAGGGGTGAAGAATTCCCGTGATAACCTGAGGTGGTTTCAAAGACACGTCCGTAGGGCCATGCATCAGTCCGATCGAGTCGCTGATACCAAGGGGCAGGAAAACTGAAGATGAGAAATTCTAGAGTAGCATCATTCCAAAGGTATGTTTCTGTTGGGACCTTGCATGCAAGGGGTGTCTGAAAAAAGGAGAGAGTTGTGTGAAAAAATTGCCCTGGCCAGGATTTGAACCTGGATCTCTGAGGCCACAACTCAACGTCTTAACCATTAGACAACCGAAGCACTCACCTCTTTACAACTTGCTTTTGAGGTGTTCATACCAATCTAGCGGAAGCATAAAGGGTTCTTTAAAGTTGACAGTGTTGCAGTGAGGGCAGATTATCTGTACTGGGTGGGCTCCAAAGGTGTAGAATACTTTGCAACCTTCGTGATAGAATTGACCACAACACCTGGCAAAACCGTATTCACTTTTCGAAAGAGAGTTGTGTTTACACCAGGGACACTTGTTTCGGTTCATGTGAACACTGTGAATAAACACAACAAAGTTTTTTCAACTCAAAAATTTTTTATTTTACAATTCATGATTTCTTTTAACATGTGGGACGTTTGCTATGGTCCTAGCGACCTAGCGCCCAGTCAGATCGTACAAGCATGATTTCACATGTTTGATTCTAGGTACTACTTGTCTATCGCTTCTCCCAGGAAGATGGGTTGATAGGTTGTTGTCCGTCATCATAGTACATCCCATAGAACATGTTGCAGCATGTCACCCAAACGCTTCCCAGTCCCTACGCGTCTCTCAAGGGTCCCTTGATGGGATGAACAAATTTTTCGTGGTGTCCTTGTCCCCTCAATTCTAATAGTGTCTGCGGACAGCATGGCCTGCTCTGCTTACACAAGTAACATGTTTGAAATGCGGTCTGGTCCATGACTGTCGGTAATAATAAGAGAATTGTGGGAACAGGGACCCCATTAAAAGATTGAGAAAGAATAAATACTCACCTAGAGGTTTCTTTTCCCAGCGTCTTGATCACAGTGCAGCAAAAAACATGTGAAGAGTGTGATGGTTGCCTCTCTTTTATACAGGATGTTAAAATGGACCCCAGTCTCTCCCGATTGGGGTCCACTCTCTCGCGGTCCGGACTGGAGGGGGGATACCCCATCCCCCCGGTCACACCCTTTTCCACATGACAGGCCCCAGTGATCTGATTGGCTGATGTGAATCCTTTAAAACGTGTGAGATTCCGTTCGGGCTTATTAGACCCAGTCCGAGATATGATGATGTGACTTTCGAGGAGGCATTTGATAGGACGAGGGATGCGTGGATAGTACAACTAGATAGACAAGGCGTTCCGATTCGAGACATCTTGTTGGGTCGTTTGAGACTTTTGCGGTTTACCCGATCGGGCCAGTTGCAGATGCTGTCAATGTCGTGCGTATTCGTGCAGTCTAAGGAGAATTGGACCCGTAGAGTGGAGTGGTACCCACAGATTGAGAAGAACTTTGCCAAGAGCTTATTTATTGTGCTTGTCTATGTAAAGCGCAACATTGACTGGAGCATTGGTGGAACGCCACCCATTGACAGGAACTTGTACGAGACTGAAAAAGTGCTATGACTATGAGCCCTTCAAGAATTACTGGAGCCGTCATAAGAAGAGACGAGCCAGAGGCTATATGGACACAATTAAATTTTATTATGACACTGTCAATCTAGATCGGCAGAAGTTAATGCGCCACCAGATCCTAAGAGATTATCGCCTCATGTACACTGAGGAACTAGGCTAAGACTTGTAAAAAAAAAAAAGAAATCTCTTACGAAGTCCAGCAATGCCCCTGGCAAAAAACACATGTAGAAAAAGTGTTCATTAAAGTTCTTGAAATTTACTTCATGTCTTGTAGTCTGTCTCTGTCAATAAGAATGTCTTTGGCCAAGCCCCTGGGTTCTGAGCCACTGAAAGAACTTGAATGTACGTCCAGGGCACTTGAAATAAAGTCGATCCGGGTTGTTGACAGAGTGGGAGGTAGCCAGTACCAGTGAAAGGTCACAGTCGCAACGGAACCGAGCTGGCTCAATTTTCTTGTAGCACGGGTGGGTCTGTTTTGTCACACATCTCAGGTAATCATTCACTTCATTGGCGGCACACGTGACATAACACTTGGTACCCCAGGACTTTGTGGGACATTGGTAGTACTCGAAATTCTATCCGCCTGATCCTGGAATGTTTCCATATCTCATGGGGACTTGGCAACGCGGGCATTCAGGCTGGAATTGTTCCAGCCGTTCCAGAAACTGGTCTAGATCAAACACAGCTACTTGTATATCACCAGGTATTCCCCCTTCGGGTATCTCTCCTTCTTCCAAGACTTGCACCTTGGTGAATTGTCCATTTTCTTCTTTCACGGGGGGCACTTCTTTCAAGACAGTGGAGTACTTTGCGAACTTGTCCAGACCAACAAGCGTCATGCTGCCTCCGTTGATGGTTGGCTCTGCGACAAATTGAAAGAAATGTTAGTATCCAAGTTTGGTGTTTTCTCGCATTCTTTTTAATACATGTGTGACTCTTTGGACATTGTTGGTTGTGAGTCTATCTCGCCTTTGTTTGTGATTACGAGCCATGGTCTCTTTTAGTTGTAATCATTTCAGACCAAAGACACTATGGATCTGAGAATCCTTTCAAGGGTACGGTGGTCCAACTCTCCACATAGGGTGTTATTTCTTTTAACAATACACGTTCTTTGAATCGCACTCGTGTGGGTGTTCTTGGTTTGTATAGCCATCGATCTAAAGTGGTTTGGATCATACCTTTTTTCTTCTTGTTGGTTTTGCTGTCTTGTTTCTTGCTCTTCCGCTTGGGTCCCTTGTCGGGTTCAACCGTGGGATTGACAATAGCTTCTTCTCCAACCATGATCTTGTTGAAAGATTGTTTTTGAGAGGTGATCGTGTTTTCTTTATATGTTTTCATGGAACCAATCAGAAAGCAGTGGCCTGATGCCCTTATAAGGTCAATTGTGTTGTGATTGGTCATAATGAGTATTGCGTGAATCGATATGACGCCACTACTTTGATTGGTCTCCGTGATCGGAAAAGTACTAGCACTCCGTGAAAGTGGTTGAGGGCTGAGGGTATAAAAGGGAGTGTTCAGTGCATGCGTGTCATTCTCTGTTGATCGTTGTGCTGAGATGAGTTCTTCCAGGAAGTTGACTGATGAAGAGTTTGAGTTTCAAGAGATACGAAAGGAGCAGACGCATAAATTGGCTTTCTTGGACGCGAGGGTGAATGACATCGGTTTGAACAGGAAACTGTTTAACTTGGAGTTTGGTGTTGTTTCTCCATTGTACTATAGATTCCAGACACTTGATCGATTGGGGGGTTCGAAGGCATCACCCTCACTTGGACGATCTTGCGTTGACGAAGCGCATAGACAAGGAAGGATTACGTTATTGCGATAGTCTTGGTACCATTCCAGGAGACAAGCCATGACTTATTATACCAATAATAATCAGATCAAGGAGGTGATGCAGGAGACTGCCGATGTGGAGGTAAAAGATATGAGTGCCCTTGTGTCGGATTGGTGGAATATTAATGAGGATGTGACAATGTTCCTATTTGACACGTCTTTGTTTACCTTTGATTCACCAAATACCACAGTGCGGTCAGATTATCTGCTGCCTTTGACATCCTGATTGGGGAGGAGTGATCCTGGAGATGATGAAGAAGAATGAAAAAGTGTACCTTTTTGGGGTAATGAGTGGTACCGTGTATTGTACCGTAAGACCCTGGATGATTTCAGATTCATTCATTGGACCAATCCTACTATGGCAGATGATTATTCTTACCTCATCAGTGATGGTCCTATTGCTCACAATGTGAAGGATGCTCTGTTGGAACTGACGGAACCAATATGGTTTGGTCAGGCCATAGCCAAGCATTTGATGGGTAAGTCTAAGGATCGAGGACTCAAATCCATGTTGAACTTTCAACAAGGGAATTAGAGGGAAATTTGTTTGAATCTGGAAGAAGTGGCAAGTGACTTGTTGAGTCAGCGAGATGAGTGGAAAAAGCGATTCTTTCTCAAGGGTATGGTGGAGGACGATAATAAGCTGTGCGGGAGTTGTAAAGAGAACATGAGGCAGACCTTTTACGAGAAGGGGATGAAGAGGCAGCCCTGAAGTGGAGACCCAGTAGATGAGGAGACTGTCCGGCCCATAATTGTAAGCACTATTCCTGGGAGTCCTTTGCAGAAGAGTACCACAAGTACGATATAGACTGAGACTGAGGAGTTTGAAGGGGATTAAAGAACTCGTAACAAAAGAAAGCCAATTTAACCAATCAGAAACTTTTTTGATGTATATAAGTTTGAATAAAGTTTGATTTTGAATTCAGTCATGTCTCAGTTCTTGAGTGTGTTGTGTGCAGAGTTAACGAGAATATGCAAATGATGTAACAGAGAATTAACTCTGAAGTGTAAATTTTAGTGCTAATTTAACCCATGAATAACCCAATGGGCGTTAGCCCTAGTAAAGGGAATCAGAGAACCACACGAGGTAAAGAAAAAATCATTTGACCTCGGTGGGAATCGAACCCACGACCTCCGGATTAGATCTACCGATACTCTGCTGACTGAGCTACGAAGTCGGACAGAGAAAGTCGGGGTCGATTTAGCTGGTGAGTCGCGCGGTGTTCATAGTGCTACACGGCACAACATTCATATGTAGAAGAATGGCTGACCTATGGAGTTGGAACAGATTGTGCCATTAATGCGTGAGTGTCTATATGCGGTACAGAGGCAAGCATGATGAGATCCCGACGGAGAGCATCGATGCTCTGGAAGCTTTTGATGACACGAATATCGAGGAGAACGTGATGCGATTTGTTGTTTATATCTTGTGGTTAAAAGGACAGAAAGATTCATTTGAAAAGTATCTTTGAGTCAGACGAACGTTTTGAGTTGTGGAGATCTAGTCTGCATAAACTTTGGAGGTTATGAAGAAGTCAATTTTTACCAAGGCGTTGTTGGCTCGGTACCGTGACCCTCTCACACCAGCTTGGGAGGACTGACTCGATTCGCTAAAGGCAACAAGATCACACTCAAACGTGCCCGGCTGGACTGAAGAAGTGTTTGTGGTGAAAAGTGTCCGCAAGGGAAGAGTGCCCACGTATAAAGTGAACGAGTGGGATGGTTCTCAGGTAAAAGGCACGTTTTACGCGGAAGATTTGCAAAAGTGAGCGCGGAGGACAACGATCTGTTTCGAATCGACAAGATGCGTGAAACGCAAAGGGGATAAAGTCTTGGTTCGTTAGAAAGGTTGGCCAGACAAGTACGACACTTGGTTGAACAAGAAAGACGTGCAGAAGTCATGAGTGATTTTTATGTGCAACTGATGAGCAATGTCACTACGACGGAATTTCCGTCTAACCAACCCAATTACTTCAAGAATCGTTTTCCTTACCTGTTACAACTCAAGGAATCGGGATGGAAAGTGGGTGTTAGTGGTGTCTCGTTACCTGAATGACCGCAAAAGATGAATTTGAGTGATGCGTTTCTGTTTCGTTTTGACTGGTTGGAGTTGGCAGATCCTGAGTATGGATTCTATGCCGAAGATGTGAAAATTGTACGACAGAGTGATTTTGAAACTCCTCCAAAGACTGGAACCGAGTTAATGAATAAGGTGCAAGATCGATACTTGTGGGGTCTGAATGATCAAGCCATATCTGATTTGCGGTTGACCAAGGATGATCCCACTCAGTTGACCTACATGGTGATGAATCGTGCTGAGGATGGTGGACGTGTCATCGACAATTTGCATACCTGCACCACGATACAGATCAATAATTCACCTCGCTACCCTAAACTCTCCATCGGTATTGAATTGGTCAAAGCCATGCATTGGGTCGTGATGGGGACTCTGCAAAATGGGGAGCCAGGCTACGTCTTGTGTCCCAACATGAGGAAAGAGTTTCCGACCCAAATAGTGCCTGAAGCTGTCGACATCGTCAAAGCAGAAGAAAATAATGGAGATGAGATTTTTTATAAGATCGATCCCGACGAGTTGCATCTGAGTGCATATATCGACTGGGTGTTTATGGATTTGGATGATTCCTCCGAGAAAGCATTCAGAAACAGTGCACGTCCCATGCACGTCTACTCGAATGTTGGGCGCAGTGTGATAGTGGGGAATCAAGTCACGGATCTGCTGAAACAGATACCTTACATGTTGGAAAAGAGATGTTTCGAGTCTGACCATAGTCGATATCTACCTGTGCGCGCTGAGATGATCAACATTATTGAGACACAATTGTCGGAGAATGACGGAATGTTGGTGGAGTTCTCTTCACACTTTACAAGTGTGACTTTGTATTTCAAACATGCCTGAATCCTTCTAAATTACTCTGCCAAGTCATGGAGGAAAGCACGAATTTACGAACAATGCATCCAATCATTTCAAGATCAGACTTCCAGAACCAAAACGGTTGAGTGAACCTGTATGGAAGGTGGCTTTGGCTAGCATTTCCTTACACGACCCTAACAATGTATTACCTTCATGGATGACAGGAAAAAACCTCTCATGTACACTAATTAGTATCATGCTTGGCAAGCTAACATGAATAGTAAGAAACTTCTTGCTTCTACCTTCCTGGTGTTGGACATATCAGGTACCTTGAACAACATGACTGGTGTGGATTTCATGAAAACGGTCGCCGAATGGTTGAACAAGAAAGTCGTGGAAAATAATATGATTCCTTGATAGGTCACAGGATACACCAGTGTGGATAGTAAGACCAACGAAAGAACACAACATGACTTTCACACTCACTTCAGGTTCGAAGGAGAAGATTTGTTGGTTGACAGCAGTGGGGTCAAGTTTAGCAATTTTGGTTGGCATTATAGCTGGAAGTCACCTGCCTTCACGATACTGGTGGACTTGGCTTTGGAAATGGGATGGTTCAAGAGAAAGGAGAATCCTGGCGATCCACAATATGGTCTCGAACTGGGTCCGAATCTTGTGATGGAGTTCAGGGGTAATACATCACCTACACTCCAGACTTAAAGATGAAGTGGAATGCAGATGGAACTTGCAGTGAGGGAGAAATCACTGACAAGTATTGGTACATACAAAGAAATGATGAGGGAAAACTTAGCCTTTATCTCAAATTGAGTCTGAGTGTGAACTGGAAGTTCATCAATTTGAACCACTCGTTCAAGAACGTCATGGGATCGTCGTCACGTTCTTTGTTTGTGTACTCAGATGTGGACGGTAGCAGTGTGGTGGGTGATCAAGACTTCAAGGACTCAAAAGAGGTGCCAAACGGTCCGTCAAATGCAAAGCAGATCAAGAACTCAGATGTCTGGTGACCAAGAAAGTTCGGAAAGATCTATTTGGAAGATGAATTCAATCTACTCAAGACGCGTGAGACGCATTCCCAAGCATGGATGAAAACGTGTGTATAAAGAAGGCGTGTTCTTACTGTCCCGTTCAAAACGACCCAGCCTTCAGTGGTTACAGCCAGCCTTGGGTGGAAAGAGAACAGTCAGACGACCCGGCCGCTGACAATGACGGAATTGGTGGCACATGCCCGTTCAGTGGGGGTCCGTAACCCATGCTTGAGCCTGTTCAAAGTACCCCCCACAGATGTCAGCATGAGTTCTCGATGCTTCGTGAGAATCAGTTCGTTCAATAGGGGAATCAATCCCGTGACGTTCCAAGTGGATCCGCAAGAGGATCACCTTGACCTGTCCGAGAGTTACTTCGAGGTGGAGATTGCGATCAAGAAGGATAATGCGGCTAACTTATTGGCAGGTGATGTCATTGAACTGGCCAACAACCTGGTACACACCCTCTTCAAACAGATCAACATTCAATTGAATGGTACACTCACCAGTCCTCAGACTGACACGTACCACTACAAAGCGTTTTTGGAAGCGATTCTAAATCATGACCGAGACGATGGTGAAACGATCATGGTCCCTGAAGGGTGGTACAATAGCTTGGACGACGATGGAGACCCCGATGAATACACGGCCAATCATTTGAACCCTGCTCATGCCGATTATGGGCCTTGAGCGCTGAGAAGAAAGCATTGGTACGGAGTCGAATTCAGTTCCTGGGAGGAAAGGGAGTGACCCTGAGACTAAGACCTTACCTGGAAGTGTTTCACCTGAGCAAATTACTGGTTCCTGGTGTTCAGCTCCAGATCGACATGTACTTCAATGACCCAGCTGTGTGGGCTATCTGTTGGGCTGGAGTCTGCTCCCTGAGATTGCGAGAGGCCGATGTTAGTGTGAGACTGATCCTAGCTCAAGTAAAAGCGGCATCCTCTATTCATCGAGAACTTGTGGAAAAATTGTCACTTACCCCACAGTGCCCGGAGAGATTCGCACCTATTCTCACCCCAATGACAATCTTCACTTTGAATGCAGCAAACCTTTCCACAATCAGTTACCCAATAGGTTAGTGGTGGAACTGATGAAACAAGCAGCCTTCAATGGGGACATTACTACAAACCTGTTCAATTTTGGCTAGTTCAATGTCTCCACCATCAAGCAACTGGTGAATGGTGAAGAGAACCCCTATGAAACTCCGCAACTGGTACACAATGATGACAGCAAAGACCTGAGAGGTTACTATAGATTCATGTAAGCCACAGGTGTACTTTGTCGAGGAAGAGTTAATATGGTCCTGAAAGAGAACTGGGGACAAGACAAGAGATGCACCTTGTTTGTATTTGATAAGACACCCAATGGTTGTTTGGACAGTCCAGTGCTGAACCCCAAGCAGACAGGTGAACTGCGTCTGGTGATTGATTTTGAAGCCAATCCAGGACAGAACCTTACCATCTTGCTGTACAGTGAATTTGAAAACCTGCTGGAGATCAACACGAACAAGATCGTCACTTACGACGTGTATCAGTGAAAAAATGGAGAAAGTAGCTCTGAATAACTTACAGCTGGACTATTTAGCCAGAACGAATCCTAGTCTATAGGAGGTGTTCCACTGGACGGTTCCTTGTGACCGTCTCCCAAGATCCCTGCCTCAAGAAGGCCCCACAGCCTACATCGGCAATACGGATCTTCATGACAAACCTGGAAGGCATTGGATCGGGTTGTGGTCTGATGGAAATGTATGCGAGATTATGGATAGTAATGGGCTCTCACTGGAGGTGTATGGGACCACAAGCCGATCATAGAGTGGTTGAACCGTCATTTTAAGTACCAGATACAGTCAGAGTTGCGGCGACTATGCCTTGATGTATCTAATAGACGGAGCCGAAGGACGTAGCATGCAAGCTTTTAAGTGGGTCAGATGTTAAGACGTTTGATTGTAGATGAACTAGTTTGGAGCAAGATTTGTAAGACCCCATGTCACCAGGACACGTGTGGATCGTTGGAAGGTGGGTCATTTACTGAATAAACAGTAATGATTGACTGGATAGCACAGTGGTCAGTGTGTTGGGCTCATAACCCAAAGGTCCGTGGTTGGAATCCTCGTCCGGTCCTATTTTTTGATTTAAAAATTGAGTGTATCTGTGAGTAGTCTCATTTTAGGCATCAATTTGTTGGGTAACGAAGCAAAGTGGTTCCCGAGTTTTCTGGGTCTTTGCAAGGAGAAATTGGAGTGTTTAAAGCTCAAAGGTGAAAATACTATTCAGATTCCAATCTTGCAAGAGATCTTGACCTGTTGCAGTTATCGTCAAGTGGTCGGCATTTTCAGTAGATATCACTGGACCACTCGCCAAGCGATTTACAAATTGAGAACCCGTGCCCGTCTTCATGCATT
>CM042747.1:33497844-33512844 GCA_022496165.2 Catalaphyllia jardinei | reverse complement strand
GAAGGCATTATGCGATGTCATCAGTTGACTTGATCATGTTGCGGAGTGATGCTAAGTGGTTTCCGAGGTTTATTTTAATCTGCAAGTCTCAACTTAAATATTGGATGTATCCCCATGATCCGAATTATGAATGGATGCAACACGTCGATCTATGTGATTCCAAACAATGGGTACAAGACATCTTGAAAGAATAACTGCAAAGAATTCAAAGGTTGGATTCATTCTCTACTAGAGACGGCCCGGAAAGTAGTGATCAGAGAAGATGAATGGAGACGGCGAGGACACATTCTCTTATGATCTTGCGGCTCTCTCCGAGTATGAACTGGGAGTAGTATTGAATACGCCTCCAGGTCCATCTTTCTCACCGAGTATACTGGGACCCACCCTGGGTGTGGGTGGAGTATTGAATATGCCTCCAGGTCCATCTTCCTCACCGAGTATACTGGGACCCACCAATGGAGTAGGAACCACCACAAACCCCACTCCTTCCAATGTTAAGTCGGAGTAGGTGGCAACAGACCCACGGTGGGTTACAAGACACCCGTGGAAAGACCTACCGTGGGAGGAAAATGACCCAGAGCGAGTTCCACGTCAAAACACACCCTCTTCACCCAGTGATCCTGGCAGTCGAGGCAGAAGCAGTGCAAGTGGTGGAAGTAGCGGAAGTGGTGGTGGTGGCAGTCGAAGAAGTTGTGGCAGTTGAAGAGGCAGAGGCAGAGGCCGTGGAGACAGTGGTGGAGGCTGTAGAGATGTAGGCAGCGGAGGCAGAGACGGCAGTGGTGGTGGAGGTGGAGGCGGAGGCGGTGGTGACGATGACTTCAATTTACCACCCTACACACCTGATTCGGGCTCCTCCAGACTCAGTCATTGACGTCTGAACGACTTAAAAATGCAACAGCAACTGGCTCAAATCCTTCACGATCAGCAACAGACAGCTGCAGGACACCGTATTGCAGGCATCACCACTACCTATAAGAACGGAAGGCGACCCACCGTGTCCCGCAGTTCATCGTGTACGTAGCTGAGAGAATGTTGCGGAGCAAAATGGAGTGCTTTCCCAGATTCATCAAATATTGTCATTACGTGCTACTCTTCATGCCTGAGGATGAGGAAGGTAGTGTGATCCAAGACAAGGCCATGCTTAAACACGTTCGCCCTGCTTTTTTTTCAGGCTTCTTCTTTCCAATTGCTTAAATTGGAAAATGTACTGCGAGGCTCATCCTTCACTTGCATCTATAACCCCAGTTCAAATATGAATTACTTCATATACACTTAACATTATTTCACTCCTTACGGGAGATATGAACTCAATAAATTGACCTTGAGCCCAATGTGTGGCTTCATAGCTCAGTTGGTAGAGCATCGCACCGGTATCGTGGAGGTCATGGGTTCGAATCCCGTTGAAGCCCTGATTTTTTTCAGGCTTCTTCTTTCCAATTGCTTAAATTGGAAAATTTACTGCGAGGATCATACTTCACTTGCATCTATAACCCCAGTTCAAATATGAATTACTTCATATACACTTTACATCAGAGTGTCCTAAAGGAAGCCAATCCAAATAGGCGTCGTGCCATGCTGACATAGCCCAATGCCGATCAAGTCAATGCTGTCAGCGAGATGGTTCTCAATTTGCTGAAACAGAAAATACTCATAAGAATGTACTACGAGAGATTGGGAAACGCAGAAACTCCCTGAAATGTTGAAGAGAACATCTCCTAAAACAAACCGGGAGCGGATTCTGGAGCGGTTTACAAGACTGTTACAAACGGAAAGGAGTTTGGAGACCCCTCTACCAAAAAGAAGAACAATTTCATGCAGGTAAAATCGAGTACAGTTTAGCGAGACTCGTTGAACTCTTGAAAGAGGCCAAAAAACACGCTGAAGAGTAAAAAGACAAGTCACATATTCTGAACCGAAAATACAACCTGCACGCTGACTATATTGCTTTAAAATATAGTGACCTCTATGGCACGTGTCAGAAAGTGGAAGGGTCCGGTAAGACCTGCACGTTGCGCGAATCCTGCGCCAGGAGTAAGGAAACCATCTCAAGTCTCCAAAGAGATTTGGAAAAAGAGCAAGAAAAAACAAGGTACTGGCAAGATTGCTACGAAACGGCCTTGAAGCAACTCAACGACGAAGACGTCATTGATAACAAGAACGACAGATGAAGTAATGATTCCATCGCAGGAGTTTAAACATTTGAAAAATTTCTATAGGACAAATGACCGATAATGCATTATTGGACAAAGCGGGACGTTTAGCCGCTGAAGAGCATCTCATTCTCAACGATAAGCGTATTCCAGACAGTATGGCCGTCAAAATCACCAAACCTCTCACCTCGGAAAAGAACCGACTGGTGAAATGCATTTGTACCGGCAAGACAGGTCGCTTGACGTTTCAAGGTGTTGAAGAACCCGAAGGAGGTATGGCAGATGCACCTGTGGAGGCTGTACTGACGAATGGTATCAAGCACTCCACGGCGAAGCCACTCTCTCTGTATTCCTGCATCCACTAGAGAGAAAAAAATTAGAACAATAAGTCCGGGTACAAAGGCAGTCCTCCACCAAAGGGTAACAAAGTGAGAAAATTAACTTGAACGTTTCCATCACTGTCCCTACGAATAAACAAAAGTCTAAAGCAGAAATCACTCGTCTCATCAAACACTGCAAAAGGGGTGTTGTACATAAACATTCTATACACAGTCCAGCGTTGCACCGATGTTGCTTCGCAGGGCATTGTCACTACACCGTGCAAAAACAAAGGTTCTTCATTAAACATTCTGGTGTACAAGTCTATCTTTAGATAATAGTCAAGCCAGAGGGCAGGATCCACTTCATACGGTAACTCGCTCCAAAACAACGACCCGGGGTAGTGAGTGTACAAGGGTCTTTGATCACACCTGTACTCATCCAACTCTCGCGAGACACATGTAACAGTCAATGGCATACCTTCGCCCATAGAAAATGGATCCTCGTCAGACTCCACCCCTTCATCCATTTCAAGGACCACCTCTCGCTGGAATTCATCGTTACTGCGACAACAATTTCTGCATGTTGGAAGCATCGACACCATCTGATGGTGACACCTTGTGCATAAACACACCGCAGCAAGATGTGCGTTTGCATCTCGACAACGAACTGATATCAATGCCTGACAGATGAAACAGAGCTTCTTCAGGAGCCAGACCACGAAGCCTGCGACTGCGTCTCAGGGCCATGACAAACTTTAAGATCTTGTACCGCACAAGAAGGTCAGCTTTATAGAGATTCAGTCAGCCAATCAGATCACTGGGGCCTGTCACGTGGAAAAGGGTGTGATCTGGGGGACAGGGGTATTCCCCCTCCAGTCCGGACCCGGAGAGAGTGGACCCCAATTGGGAGAGACTGGGGTCCATTATTAACAAACATATAAAAAGGAACGCAGATCAAATCTCGGCACTGCTGATAAAATTTGGGAAGAAGTAGCAGTAGTAGTAGTCAGCTCCTGATTGGCTAAATTTTGTGGCAGCCATCTTTGATTTGGAAAACAATAGAACCTATTGTTCTCAAACAATAGCCTATTGTCTTTCTTAGCTGCTGATTGGTTACTGGACATATAAGCCACCTATAGTAGTATTTTCTCATAAAAGTGCTTTCCTACCCCAATTTTACTTTGTGGATTCAAACAGCCTTTGCAAAGATCTACTTTTTCCGCGTGGTCCTAAACTGGCACAAAAACTTTTGTATTTAGAAGGTACCGTCCTTAACGCAGTTATTACTGGAACTGGAAATGAGAATGAATGTTAATGAGCTCGTGCAAACAATAATTTAAAGTACTTTAATCAGAAATAAATCACATGCAAAGCTAAACATGCCACTTACATGAAACTGCTCTCTATATATCAAATTAACTTGTTTTAACATTTCAAACTACATACCTTCTAGTATGATGGATCTTTCGGATCATATGTGGCCATAAAAAAGACTGAGGAGCTTGTATGCTGTGTGACAACTAAATTTTAAAACAATTATGAATTTAGGCTTATTTAGCTGGAACACTTGGGCTGTTTTAAATGTAACTAAAGAATATGTTATGTCACAGTACTCTATGGGTAAATATATATAATCAACGTAATAGTTGTTATGACTATTTAAATTTAAGGGAAAACATATGAGCAGAATATGTAACTCTGGTATCACAAAAGGGAAATTCCTTGGTGCCAGAAAAAACGACTCTATTTATACATGTAGACTAATTAATCTTATTAAAAGCAACAGTTAAACGTCATTGACTACTCTACTAGAGCTTGTGACAACTCTCTTTGGCAAAAAAGTATACGATGGAAAAGCCAACAAAAAGAGCGAGCAAGTTCCTGTTATTTATCTCTACCACCAGTAGAGGTGATGTGCTGACATGCTCTTTTCTTCCAATGAGCATTCAACATTTAACAGCGAATTTCATATGCACCAACTCCTCGTTTATGCTGCGTGGGCCTTCAGGTGCAGCCCAGTCCTCAAGCAATACAACCAAATGTTGGGGCAAGTGATGAACAACTTTGGTCTTAAGTTTTTTGTTTACTATATGTTTAAGCCATTCCACTGCTTCTTGGTTCCAAACGTGACAGGCAGGGCGAACATTCGCTAAGCTGAGCTTGAGAGCTTGGGCTGGGAGGCCAAAGAATTCATCTTTTGTGGACCGTATCTTGTCTGGTGTTACTAATTCACTGTTGCCAAAGTCTACATATTGGACTAAAATCTCTCCTGGTTTAGGGCATTCCAGAACCCGTGCTCTGTACCATGTGTTATCCAAGGTGAAGAGTGCACAACATTCCTGGCCAGGGTTGGGCATGATGTCAGGCATGGTTGTTGACATACAGTGTTGATTGACCTGCTTCATGAGTAAATTAAGTAGGCGGTTTGACTCATCATACACAATTTGTGCCCATATCTCCCCAGGATGTTTAACCTCTGTTATAAGAACATCAAACTGATCTTCCTTTGGGTCATTCATCTCAAGCCTTCGGAAAAAGCAGACTTCATGACTTCCAGTAAAGTTGTGTTGAATCAAATCTTGGTTGATGGAGATCCCATGCAGCCCCCAACCAGGGCTAACTTCAAACAACTTCAATCCCAGTTCTTTTCCTGTCATGCTTTCAATCTCTGCAATGAAGCGCCTACCTTTTAAGCGCCCTTTTAGAAAGTTAACAACATCTTGCGACCAAAAGGACTGTAGCTGGATGCCTGTTAAAAAGCACTGTCTGGCTTGCAAGGGAAATCGCGTGAATGCAGTGGCGATTCGTCTGATGCAGTCGACTGAAACTGAATCTTGGTTACCGTAATCAACAAACATAACCAACATTCTGGAGTCTGAAAGTTTTTGTTCAACCACTGCACGATACCACATTCCATCATCAGTAAATCGAGCACAGCATAGCTCGCCTATTTTGGGCTTATATGGGCTGTTATCAGCTGTAGAACAATGGGAATTCAACATCACTGACAATGCTGCAAGTCCCTCTTCATTTTCTTTACTTGTGACTTGAAAAAAGATCCTGTTGGGTTGTTGAACTTCAGTTATAATGACCTCGCAGGGCATGTTCTGTGAAACATCCACTAGGGGGATTGCTGAAGAATAAACCCGGTTGCTGCTGCTACAAATAGCTCCTGAGGGAGATTGCTTAAGCAGTTCAGCGTGTTCTCCTGAATGTCCTCTTTGACCCAGCCGCTGCTTGTGTTTCTTTGGCAGACTTGGTAAATCTTCCCACCGAGCAATATCTTGAGTAACAAGAAACTGGCTCAATGTCTGTTGTTTGGCAGAGTTCGGAGACGTTGCATCAATAACTAATGACCCATTTTCCTTTCTTATCACTTTCACATTCACACGGGTAAACAATGGCACTTGGGACAACAGTAATTCACGAGCAGTGTCAGACCATCCACTAGAATATGCAGGACGGATTCCAGACAAGGAGCACTTTAAATCCTCTATAGGTGGAGGTGGATTGGAGGAACCTTCTGAAGGCCATTTCAAGCTCTCAACCTTTTCAAGCCTCAGAACTTGAATAAAGAGTAGGTCTGGGGATACAACATTGGTTAGCATGGCATCAAAGGAATCAAGAACTTGAATTGACTGATAAGCTGACGCAAACACACTAGACACAAGGTCTCCTTCCACACATGAAGATGCAACACTGTTTCCCAAAAGTGATCTGTCTTGTGGCGGAGAAAGATCCCTCTGGATATCTCTGCGAGTTTCTGCAACTTGTCTACGGCCTCTTGTCAACCTTTCAGCAAGGCCTTCTTGCAGCAGTAACTGACTTAGATAACATGGATGATCCTTTGAAATCAAGAAATCAACATAGAGCATTCCGTGATGTTTGCCTACCAGTTTGGCACTTAGGCGATGGAAAATGGGAACATTTTCCTTGATAAGTTTCATTGCCTCTTTGGTCCATCCAGGAGATTCCGGTTGTGAGATATTTGCTAATGAACATGGCAAGGCAAAGAAAGGAGATGTAGTGAAATTATCCATAAGTGGCTGGATACTGGACATTGGAAGCTTCTCAGTGTTTCCATAGTCAACATAATGCACCTGTACCAAACCATCAGAACTTATTTCTCGGACAAACGCACGGCACCAGTCGCCAGTTTTTGCAAAGTGGGCTGCACAAAACTGGTTTGGCCGAGGCTCGTAAGAAGTCCGCTGTGATGAGTGATAGAATGTGTTCAAGTTCTCAGAAAGTTTCTTCAAATTCTGGGCTGTGTCATGGTCTGCTACTTGTATGAAGAACACACCAGATTTTGTAACCTCGGTTACCATCACATCGAAAAGTGATCTGTCTTGAGGCAATGAAGCCGACTGCACTGCAGGTTGGTAGACAAGGGACTCCAATGGACTGACTTTACATTGCTTGTCTGAAATGTTAACCATTGCAGCTGCAAGCCCCTGATTAACCATTCTTTTACTGACACTTTCACCTGTTTCTTTTGCTATCACATCAATAAAGAGCTTTCCTTTACGTTTTTCAACCAAGCGCACACCGCATAGACTAAATAACGGAAGATGAGCTTTAACAAATGCCACTGCATTGTCAGACCAACCTGATGCACCCAGTGAAGCAATATTTGCTAATGAACATCTCAGTGCTGAACATGGCAAGGCTTCAAAACTAAACTGTTGAAGGAGTGGTCGCACGCGAACTGGTGGGACCATTTCTGTGTTCCCATAATCAAGGTAATGCACATGAACAGAACCATCTAGGGAAACTTCTGTGACAAAGGCTCGACACCAGTCTCCACTTTCAGCGAAGTGTGCTGCACATAGGCTATTCTTGTGTGGAACAAAAGGAGGGTAACTGACAGCATTGTAATGCAAATTCATTTCTTGGGTCAACTTAGCAACATTTTGCAATGATTCAACAGTTCCAAGCTGACAGTAAAAAAGCCCTGGAGACACTACCTCCGTCACCAGAATATCAAATGTTACATCTTGAGGCAATGCAGCTTGGATTGCTTGTTCAAACACAGTAGACTCTACCCCATCTCCCTTAAAAGAATTGGAGCAATCATCTCCTGCTGCAACATCTTTACCACCAGGACATGGGAAGCCTGAAAGTTGAGGGTTACATGGTGGCCATTTGTAATCATCCATTGGGCTCTTAGCTACTGTTGTAGCAACATCCCTTAGGTTTTGTCCTGCAAATTGTGGTCCTTTTTTCACATCAGATTGTTGCTTATTTCCATCTCTAGAAATGAATGCATCAGCCAGACCTGGAAGAAAATTGAGAGGATTTTATTAGTTTTCACCCACATTTTCTCACACATTGTACGTGCAGCAAAAAATAATGTCAACTGAAAAAAAACAAACAAAAGAAACCCTCTGATTTCAACTATAAAAGAATCACAGAGAACAGGAAAAAAACCAGGAAGTCAATAAATGCTTACTGCAACTGGATGGGTTTATTTTGCTGTGATAAAAGCATAATCACTTAAGTCTGAAAGCAAATGTAATCCTGTGGGGATTTCGTGCTGAAAGCAAGCCACCAGTCCACAAGTGTTCATTAGGGTCTAGTAAACATTAAGTTTTGGTGGCAACTCTGCAACTTGCTAGGATGGGTTTTAAGGAGGGTTGAAAATGTGACGTATATGACCCTACATGAAAACGAGGCTGGTGCATTAAATTCTTTATAACCTCGTCAATTACCATCGGTTAACCAGCAAACTTGGCAGAAATTCGTGAGTTGATTATTTAGTAACAAGTGCTGATTATGAAGTGATCATGTGATTTTCTAATGTGAAAACGAGGCCGGAATAGAATATTACATATTACTATATTTAATATTTGCAAAAACTTGTAAAACTTTCTCAAAATCGGGGAAATACGCAATTTGATCATTTAATGACAGCTGCTGATTATGAGGTGGTCACGTGACCTAGCATGAAAGTGAGGCTGGACCAGAAAAATGCATGTAACCTCTTTTATATGTTCACAATAGCTTGTCAAACTTGCGCAAATGATGATATGGTTGCACTGATGATGTTCCCATTTGTCATGTGGGCAAATTTTATGATAAATTTACACTGATTGCAGCCTACATAATTAAAAAAGACAAAAATACAACAACTTAAAAACAGCAGTTGTAAACACGAAAATGGCCATATTTCCCACCTTTCGTTGGCGATGTATTTGTCTACGGACAACCATATATAATTTAATTTAATACATTATCATCATTCTCTTCATCTTCAACATCACTGTCATCATCTTCACAGTTGCCTTATTGGTTCTGGCAAGGAAACGACCTGAGGTCATCACCATCTGCATTTAGTGGGTATATGGATGATCAGTTGACCAGCTGATTACTTCATAACAAGGTTGAAACAGCTGTCCACAGTTGCAATTCTCGGCTTTCAGTTTGGACTCTATCATGTCGTTAAGCTTTCTAAGTAGTATCAGCCTCGCATCATTGTTTGCAATTCTTTTTATTTTTGGCTGATCAGATCTTTTACAGATCCTATGTAAACAGGCAGCATTTCTGTTTGCGGTCCTTTGCATCATTATGTTGAACTGTCCAAACATACATTCATTTTGTGATAAATTTATACTGGCAGCAGCCTAACTAACTAATTAAAATAAAACAAAAAAAACTTAGCAACAGCAGTATCCAAAATAAAAATGGCCATATTTTACTTTTACCTTTCGTTGGCCAATATCTAATATCTAATTTCACGCACCAGATCATCATCGGAACAAGCAACAAGGCAAGAGCTCATTTACTACCATATCACTGATTCAACTCAAATTGCTAAAGTTACCTTGACGAAACTCATATCCAATACCAAGACCAAAGCAGAACTAACAGCTTTCTGGCCCAGGTGATGGAGAGAGGCAAGGCTACAGGGAAGCAGGTCATTGTGGTGTGGGTGACAGAGTGTAAAGCAACACACAAGGATGTGAGCCATTTGCAGAGTGACCACAACGAAGCAGTTACAAAGAATATTTTCCATGCGCTAGATGCTACAGCTGACAGTGCTACGGAACTTTCGATCTATTCTCTAGACACATGTTTTTGTGCAGACGCTATCCAGAGATGTATCCAAATACAAGTTTTGTAACTGGATCAGCAACAACTCACCGAATAGTCAAGTTGTAACTTATTGTAGAAGCACTTGGATCAGCCAAGACAGCCACACTACCAGTATTCCATGCCTTAGCAGCGGGTGATAACACGAGTAGTTGTCACAGGAAAAGGGACAGTGACTTGCTGGAAAGAATTTGAAGAGGCCATTGAGTGGATCCTTAGATCCCTAGTCAATCTGGGCAAAGGTGAAAAACCCTTGATGGGATTGGGCAATTCGTCTGCCAGCAGTACCAGCCAAAGGCCACAATTAAAACTGTCAAAGAGCTCAGGTGGTCGTTGTTTAAGGAGAGACAAGCTCAATCTCACAGATTACCACCAAATAAGACAGCTTTGGACCAGCCATACTACAAGCACACTACCAATTGATGGTTTGTAACAATGACTGTGTACCTAATCCTGTTTTACCGTCACCACGAGGGTATGATTGGAAAATGGAAATGAGTGGATCCCTATCATGACAACTCTCTCACCTGGTCCCGAGGCTACAATACAGCTTGTGAAGTGCAGATATGCAAAAGAACGATGTTTGATGAATCACTGTCAGTGCCGCAAAGCAGGGCTGCTATGCACAGACCTCTGCAGCTCTTCTGATGATTATGATCAATGTCGGCATAATCAACAAGGCAAATGTGGCGATGATGACAGCGATATTGAGGATGATGATGATGATGGTGCATGAAATTAGATATGGTAACCGTCCTTAGACAAATAATTGGCCAATAAAAGGTTAAAAAAATATGGTTTTACCAACTTGATTCGCTCCGACGAAGGGCTAGCGCTTGAAACGTCAGCTTCTGAATCTCTTTACAGTGGCTAATTCACACTATCAACTCAGTTGATAAAACCAAATTATCTTGTAATACTCCCACCGACGCAGCACCACAGTTTCTTTAGAAACTTACCCCCTTTAAAAAAATATGGTCATTTTCATTCTAACAACTGCTCTAAGTTGTTTTTTGATGGTTTTATTTTAATTGTGTAGGCTGCTACCAGTGTAAATTTATCATAAAATGAACAGATGTTTGGAGCCTCATTTCCTTGCTGTAATCAACAAGGCGACTGTGACGATGATGACAGTGATATTGAAGATGAAGAGAATGAAGATAATGTATTAAATTAAATTATTTATGGAAAGCATCCTTAGACAAATACATTGCCAACAAAAGGTGAGAAATATGGCCATTTTCATGTTTACTAGTGCTGATTTTAAGTTGTTGTATTTTTGTCTTTTTAAACTCCTGGATATGCAAAGTGTAGAAATGTTTCTTGCGGGGACTTTGATATGCAAAGTTCAAGTTTCAAGTTTAAGTTTTTGTTATTTTACACTGTTTACAGAAGAGATACAACTTACAGTATTGTGAAAAAGTAATGCAAACGATAATCGACGAATATCGCGATAATCGCGATATATCGGCGATATTTGAACGATAATTAACTAGGAACGATATATCGCGCGATATATCATGGAGCTATTGTTGTAGCAGTTACGATATTTCGCTAAGTCCTGTGCGATGTATCGTTTGCTCTGAACGATATATCGTTTGCAGCAAGCGATATATCGTTTGCTCCGAGCGATTTATCGTTTGCTCTGAGCGATATATTGTTTGCTCCGAGTGATTTATCGTTTGCTCTGAACGATATATCATTTGCTCCTCCGAGCGTTTAATCGTTTGCTCTGAGGGATTACAATGTCACCTTTACATGTATGTAAGATGACACGAGTGTTCGTATGTTTGTGTATTTTGTGGTTGTTCGTTTCACCGACCCCAATCTCTCGATGACCAATTATATTTGTAAAGCTTTTTAAACCATCCACGGCTTTTTACTCATTATGAATCATCCGTAAGAAATTGGCCTTTAAATCCAAATTTGTTGCTTTCTGTCAAATAGTACTGGGAATAGAGGCTTCAACAATCCACTCTCCATAGAGCAAACACAATAGATAACAACTTCAATAGAAAGTAAACTCGGTTCCAGCAACCGACTTGGTGACGCATGTAAAACTTTGTTTGCAGCGCGCTAAAGAAACTTTGATAAACAATCCTTTGGTTAAAAGAAGAGAATTTGTTCTTTGAATAAACGGTTTGTGTCAAATATGAAAGCCAGAGATTATCTCTTTTTCGGTGCGGATCTTTGGAATGCTACAGACTAAACATGCCAAACCACAAACGTTTTCCTTGAAGAAAAAATACCTAAATGCGTACAGATCTAATTATAGTTGTGGAAAGATCAAAAGATATAACGCATGTGAAACTTCTCCTAAGTTTATGGCGAAAATTTGAGACATTTGCAGATGTAAACGTGAATAGGTTTTTGTTTACATGCGAGATTAAAGACACGTGTTATTTGCAAGCTGCGTAACTAAGATTTCCGAAGTATTTGAAATTATGCTTTCCACTTAAACTGTTTACTTGTTATAAAGCTTTTTCGGCTCAAAATGGTGAATTTGAGCGATTTGGTGGGTTTTGGGTCGACTCTTGCTACACGTTGTGAGGAGGAGTCAAAGGTCGAAAGCTCATAATTTTTTCGACCTCTCCAGCGCCAAGCAAATTTTCACCCAGAAATTTGAATAGCCCGGTTTCCAATTCGAACACCAGATAAACTGAAAGCTTGATGCTTCTTCTCATGGTATTCAATCGAAGATCCATTTAAATCCAAGTGCTAACCGCCAAATAATTGTCGAGAAATGCAGCTTTCGAAGCGACCAGCATCTGCGGCCAGGATTTCGTGTCCCAAGGAGCAACAGTCACGCTGTTTGCTCCATCCCGATTGGATGCATTCTTTAGCATCATCCAATCAGCGTAGAGTAACAGCGTGACTGCGGATGAGTTTTCAGAATGTCATATACAGTACTATAAAGTCGTACGAACGGTAAGTTAACGTAAAACGATTTTCAAGGAGCATTTAAACATCCAACAAGCAGTTTCGTCTGCTTAATGGGGGAGTGTTTCAGTAAACATCAATTGGAAACAAAAAATATCTTGTTGTCATAAATTAATCGTGACTGATGCGGTCGCGATCAACGGCTGTGAATACCCGATAAAAGGTTCTCGCATGAGTGAATATTCTAATCTAGAAGCTCATATTCAGGTTGACTATCCCTCTACAATACTTCCTAAATGACATAAAAACATCTTCCACATAAACTTCACTGGTTGCAGTTCACTTTCCCATGGATGATTATTAACAAATAATTCTGTTGAGCAGCTTACACGGACTTATTTCTCAACAAATTATAGCTTTTCATATTCATAGCTTTCAATTCATCAGTTTTGCTTTAGGAGAGTCATTCGTCGATAGTGTCT
The DNA here is from genome assembly GCA_022496165.2 of Catalaphyllia jardinei. NCBI lineage: Eukaryota > Metazoa > Cnidaria > Anthozoa > Scleractinia > Caryophylliidae > Catalaphyllia > Catalaphyllia jardinei. Next base: position 33,499,920 of record CM042747.1, on the reverse strand, counting down.
AACCCAGGTCCAAACATTTTACCTCTTGTTTCGCTTTGTTGAATTAAAAAACTTTCTTTGGATGCTGAGTTTTTACTCGCTCTACGATATATCGTTATAGTGATATGTCGCTAGAGCGATATATCGTATGGAATCCGTAGCACGCTGTACGATATATCGCTGTAGTGATATATCGCAAGAACGATATATCGGCGAGATATCGAAGGGGAGCGCCGATATCTCGTTGAGTTATCGTTGCAACACGTCGCCTATATGTGCGATATATCGAAGAAATATCGTTGATATATCGCAAGAACAAAGCGCGATATTCAACGATTATCGTTTGCATTACTTTTTCACAATACTGTAATACACCATAGTTTACAATAATACAAATATAAAAATACAAACAAAAGTTGGCTAGAAAAAGAAAACACTATTTAATTGTGTACAGTAACCAAAGTAGCCAATGAGCTTTTAAGTTGGTCACTGTCATGTGTAGAGATAAGTTGGCATTGGCTGCGTGCCGCAAATGTGTCACTCACTCAGGTGTAGACATTGTTTGTAATTAGTCGGCCCAAACAGTAGTGCCTGAGCTAGCCCAATGCCTTGTTGGAATAGTAACCGTGCCATGACACCATGTTGGAATGGTAGCTGTGCAGCCCGATTACTCACTCCAAAGGGGTGCTCGTGCAGTCTTGTAGCTTTCGATTTATTAGGTGTTTCACTAAATTGAAGAGTTAACTTTGAATGTTCGACTTAGTACTATGGCCAACTCGAAGGCTGAATTTTGTGAACATTTGACTCGTCCAGGCATTAAATATGACGAAGAGATGAGCATTTGTTTGCTGAAAAGTGACCTGAAAATGAGTAAATATCATGCTAATGTGGTAAGCTTTGATGAGAATGTCTTATTTGTTGACCTCAATGAACTTATATGAGCGAAAGGAACAATTTTTTTAGAACGAAACAGCTATTGAACTGACAGGACAAACATTGGCACCATTATATAATATTGTAATATAATTTTTATAATTCAGTAACATCTAAACCTGAAGATGGCTGGTCTGATAACCCAAAATATTGTTATACATGTAAATATAACACGTGTCAGCATTGCAGTAGTTTTTGACTTAATATCGTTTTACTTTTCAAGTTTCTGAGATCCAACGTTCAATGAAGCAGGATCTTCTTCGTTCATGGCTTTGCAGTATATAGCACTTAAGTTTCTATCTTGAGTTGTCCACGTTCAACTGACAGTGAGTGAAGTTAAGATTAAAATTGTGTCCTCTATACTTGTTTTGTCTACTTAACTTCATTCATTTGAACTCAGAGTGGGATGTGAAATGCACAATTCCCAAATACTGATTGATTAAAAAAAAAAAAAGGGGAAAGAAACCCGTGAGCTTGTTGGAACAGATTTACGGGTTGACAGATTTTTTTTTTAAACACTGAAAATGCCCTCAGAAGAGGCTACTTATTTTGATGCATTTTACGTGCAATATATATAAAGACAAGTGGTTCAACGTTGAAAAAGAAGTGTTGTGTAATAAGAAACCTGAACTATAGCCTTGAGTGAAATGCAGTGAGAGGTCTGTACATTTGCACAAAAAAATTGTTAAAAATTGTGTTAGAGAAGTACTCTAATTATTTGGGCAGGAGTGTCCAATCTCACCCAAGAACCCTTAACTTTTACCACTCGATGTTCAGCTGCAATTCTACTACCCTAGTTATTTCGTAATGTGTGCAACAAAACCCAACGAAAAAGCATACATTTTATAAGTGCCACCTTGCGTGGTATGAACATGGCTTGTTTCAATAGCCTTTTAAGATGCACCGATAACTGCAAGTTTACCAACATGTTTCATTTCTAGATTACTTAATCTACGAGTTTGGCCATGGGTCTCCTTTGATTTAATTATGTAGGTTGCTACCAGTGTAAATTTAACATTAAATTTGACCATGTGACAAATGAGAACATCATCAGTGCAACCATATCATCATTTGTGACCCTATTTGGGAAAAGCAGGCTTAAGGTATCAGTGTACCCCAAATGACCATCATTCTTCGACACCGCGTTACAGTCAGACATTTGAC